>DF358757.1:63327-89591 GCA_000787875.1 Solanum virginianum
GATCGATCGAGGACCTAGTTGGTTACCTGTGGATCAACACGCCTATAAATATCCTAATTGTGCGTGGGTGTACCCTCTGGACTTATAGGGGCTCAGGGGCGTTCATGCTTAGACACTAGGGTCTTACACCCACGTACAACTGACCCCTGGATCAAGTGATATTATGAGTTGGGTTTTGTGGTGGTTTCGTGAGTTCTCTGATGATTCTGCCAGTTAGATTGTGCGTGGGTGTACCTTCTGGGCTTATGGGGCCCAGTCGGCGTATAGGTATAGATATTAAGGCCTTGCATCTGCGTAAAACACGATGTCTTAGTCCGATGACAGTTGTGGTTTGGGCCTATTTGTATTTCGTCAGTTGGTATCATTGCACAATACTTGGGTTGGTTTGGTTAGGCTTCAGTGATTCTCCAAACATATTTACTCCTTAATCGGAGTTTTGATTTGCTATATTTACTGCAGTTCTCTATGTTTAAGCATTCTATATTATAGTACTTCACTCGGTCGGTTGATGATGCCTACTGGGTGCCTGTTACCGGTACTCACCCCTCCATTTTTGCATCTTCCCATTGTGCAGATCTAGGTACTAGCCACAGTCGCTGAGTTTGGGGTTCGCAGGCTATTCAGGAGACATTCGTGAGCATCAGTAGCTCTAGATATTCTATAGTCTCTTTCTATTTTGACGGTCACCTTTTGTAGTCAAATACTGGCCTTGAATATGTAGTGGGATTTTATGTGTAGATTGTTATTCTGGTTATATGTATATATTATTTTGAGTCTATAGTAACTCTGTACAGTTGACTTTTAGGTTCTAGGCAGGTTTCAATTATTTATATTGTTGTGTTTGTTATGGTTTAACCACAGAGTTAGAACAGGTACCCCGTGGCTTGGATAATTGGCTTGCCTGTAGGTGGGATCTAACAGACGTCATCACGATCGGGAAGGGGTCGTGATAATATACTTAATTGAATTACATACTTTTATTTGAGCAATTATTTGTGTCCCCAATTTTTGATAGATTTGAATTTAAGATCTTCAACACTATTTACTATTTTAGAGCATCATATTATATCAAGGATATCATCAACGGTTATGTTGATATCAATTTCAATGCGACATAACTTTTCGAGATTTTTTCATTTTTAATCATTTTTAAGTCCTTGATTCTTTTTCAAGGTTTTATATATGAAGTTATATCGTGGTACCTTTTAAAGCACTTGTGTCATTATGATGACCATCCTGATCATTTGCTATTCTCATTCTTCAAGGAGTTTGATCTTTGAAATTGATTGATCTATCATTCTTTAGCAAGCTAGACTCAATTATTCAAGGACTTTTCCTTAAAAGTATTTACATCTGGATCATAAAATAGGGTCAGCAAATGTGTCTGACAATTGTCTGAATTATCTTTTAATCGAAAATCATACCAATGATAATTTATTACATACTAACTTATTTCTTAATTGTTTATCATCTCTCACCCTAATATTTAGATGATTTAATATTCAACCTCAATCTTATTTGGTGATTCATTTGTGTGCCTAGTTAACAATTGAATCATGTATATTTGAATCTTAAATGACAATTATTTTAACTTAGCAAGAGTTTCAACAGATTATTACACATAGCGATAGTTTCTAAAAATTTTCATGCATCAGTAATTTTAAAAAAATTTAAATTCAGTTTATAACAATGATACAACAGTTTCTAAACTCGATTTATATCGGTGACTATGTATCAATGATACAACAATCTACAATATAAACATTAATATATCATTAATACAAAACATATTTTAAAAAGTATTGTATCATTATTATGTTCTTTTTCAATGTGAAAATAATTATAAACAGGAACATATGCTCTCAAAAGTTTTGACGTTCACCATAACGTATTCAAAACTCTCCTTGTTGAAATTAGGATATTATAAGTTCAAACATAGGGGAAAAAAGAGATATTTCAATACTTTTTAGTTGTGTGGAAAAAAAAACTGATTTTGCTATACTCTTGGTGGTTTCAACTATCCTCTTTACTGAATGTAAATTTATCTTCTATCTTTTAGTTTCTTTGCTGATAAAATTATTTTTTTTTTCTTGATACGTACATAATCCTACTTTTAACTGCGTGCTTAATGAATTGGAATGTCCTTACACTTGTACCTGATGCCAAACAGATGTAACTCCTTGGATTTTCCTCTATAAAACAATTCAATGTCGATGGAGAGCTCCCATCAAACATACAACTTCTGTGATCGACGAGCACGTATACCTTGTTACCTCTACTTATAAGTCACTCAAAAAAGTCAATCTGAACGCCCCCTACTCCCAACTTTGGCATTGTGGTATTAACATTGATACATTGTCCCTTAAATATTTTCAATTTTAACAAAAAACCAAAACAGATGCTCACCACATAAACTGTTGCCTGCATATTAACATGTACATGACACTCATTAACTTAGGTGGAAATCACGGACTAGCCAATTTGCTAATGGTATCTCCACAAATTTAAGCATATGAAATCCAAATCTTCCTTATTGTTTAATATTGATGATTTTATTAGGGAAGAAAAGCATCACTTGCCACATACATGACAGTAGTTTGTCGTCTCTCTACTACAAATGTGCGCAATAAGACCGTGAAGAAGCCATCTCGACAGGTAATCAACAGGTATTACTCCAAAACGACTTTACATTTCCACACAAACAACATCCTAGAGGAAGTTACCATAATTCCTTTCAAGCGTCTCTGTGCCAAGACTGCTAAATTCTCCCCACAAAACCCTACAATAACATAAACCCTAACTTACCCCTGCATTGAAAAGGTATAATGTGTACAAATCTACCTTGGGAGGTAAAAGATAGTTTTCAATAGACAATTAAGCATCCATGTCCCAGTAATGGTAAAAGCATGTCAACATACAACTGATCACAATCCAACTCCATCTCATTTCCAAACAGCTTCACCCGAAAGGGTAGATTAAAGAAAATTGGCAGAAGCCTTTTATTTATTTCGCAAACAGGTCAAATATGATACAATGGAACCATGCAACATTCAGAATTTCATCTTACGATGCATCTGACGTTTGTTAACCTACAGACACTTGGATATTATACATAATTCCTTATTCAGATATTGGATTGCTTTGCAGTTGTGCTATATGCTACGGCTCTAGTTGCTTCCTCAATTGCCAGTCTTCATAGATTACTCTTACCCGATGTTACTATCACATCATCAAATATTAAGGTCTAGCATTCACCAAACCTCATTTCCCCTTCCAAATTCCAGATATATCTCATGGTGAAGTTTTCTTCACTCACTGGATGGCCAAGCCTGCAGAAATTGAAGAAATTGATTAATTTGATGCTTAAAGCAGTGATGATTCGCGACGAGGACTTCCAATTGTTCCTTACCTCCAGATATTCTGAATAACACTCTTGCCCGTGATATAATGCATTAGGAATGCAGATCATGGGTCAATATATAAAGGAAACATAGCCTTGCCAAGATAAACCTGTTGCATCTCCTCCCTCCATATCTAGGAACAATGAAGTTTTATACGTTAAATACAAGGTTGACTTTAAAAATACGGAAGATTCATGTCAATGGAGAGTATCATCTAAAACTCAAATATCAAATAAATAAAAATATCGCAGTACGAAAATTTTGTTTTACAACTTTCAACTGAAAAAAGAATACCAAGAACAAAGATCACTACTCTACTACCGACACCATAAGATGCAAATTGCTAGTCAAAGAGGAACACAATATTCAAAGAGTTGTTATTCTGACGCACAAATAATCAGAAAGGAGTTTTTACAGGTAAAATTCAAATATGTTTCTCCACTAGGGGATCTAAATTGAGGAACACTATTATACTACAGAAATAAACACTTACCATATCACGGAACTCAAGCCTGATATGAGGCACATTTGTCTTACGAATATCATTTCCATCTGGTCCTCTCTTGTAATACTCCTTCCCAATCCAGTGGGACTAAGCATAAAAGTGGAATAGGTCAGGAAAAACCACATAAGTATCAAAATTCCCAACCAGTGGATTAGCACACACCAGTCAATTAGGTAAGGTAAGCAATAGAAATAAACAATTAGAAAATATGCAGAAAGTGTCATTGATTCCAAAGAGAGAGGGAGCTGGATGTCATTGCCAATGCCACTGATCTGGAAAGGCCTCGACAGTCAAACAGCCAAAACCCAAAAAGGAAACAAGGAAAAAGGGAACGTGATTGCAATCAAACAATTACAGTTTACCACCAAACCTCCATGTTCCATGTACTCATCCTAACAAGAAGAAACAGAAAATGAGCACACTGACTGTCAAAGAATAGGAGGGAAGCCCAAATGGCTACTACCAATATGATCTACAAAAAACATAGACATACGAGATAGATATAATCAAATTTTGATTTAAGTTGGATGCATTGCACTTCAAGGCGTGAATGGGGATCCACAAACTTTGGATGTGTATCTACTGATTAATTAAAGTTGGTGAAAGTGGAGATTGATAGCAATTGGGAAAAGTCACGAGCTTGCTGAATATCGAGAGCTGAGATCAAAGTACCATGCTATTAGCAATTATATTTTTTAGGAGATGCACAAACCTTTAGCGCATGTGAGAAACCAGACTGGTAAACTGAATTGCGAGCGATCTCACATAAATCACATGCACTCAACTTCCAAACCTGCATGGCGAAACCAATTAAACCCTTGACAAAGTGACATCATTAAGTATTTCAGCCAAGAACAAAGAATACTCACAGACGCAGCTATACTGTACTCTTCAACCAGGGCTTCTTTTGTTAAGTGAATTTGCAAGGGATCATCCGTTGAAAGAGAAACATTCAGGCCCCTCAAGAAGAACATGGGCAAAGGATTCCGATGGTAGTCCAAAAATAAGGAGTTGTTACTAAGAGGGGACATTGCCAAACCAATCTGACAAAAACAGGTCATGATTGATAATCAGAAAACATACAATATAACAGCATACCAGCATATTGTCACAAATGGGGTCTGAGGATGGATGTACACAGACCTTACCCCTACCTTTGTTGGGGTAGAGAGGTGGCTTCCAAAAGACGCCATGACCACAAAAAGTTCCTTTAATATCTTTATTTACCTGGGCCAAGTAATACAAGTATTGAAGAACCGGAGACTTCCTCAAATTGATACCATGAGCAATATTATGGGATGTTAAAAATGTTGCCGCAAGGTGGTCAATATCCCCAGCCTGTAGATAGTAAAACATCTAATCATCAAACAAAAGTAACTCATAATTAACCCATACTATGATAACATGCCTGAGTGACTACCTCCCCGGAATGTGGCCGGAATTTGATGGTCGTCATGGCTTTTGACTCGCGTAACTGAAATGTAAATTTTGAAAGGGTCAGAACTCAACATATGAAAAGCATTTTGAGCAGATATATAAACAAGATATCTGTGTGGTAGAGAGATCATTTCTCTATCAATATTGTTGTAGACAAACCTAGAGCTGTGATCCTTAACTTGCAACACATTCATAGTAGACTAAGACCAAATCTCTCTAGTCTGAAAAAGGATTTGGTAATGAGGAAATATGAAACCATTTCAACTTCCTTTAATAACCAATAAAACAGAAATGTAATTATAACAACTGAGATTTTTTCCCTATCCCTACCCAATACGCCAAAAATAAAAGAAAAGGACCAACACAAAGAAAATAGGATGTTATCTCAAAGTATAGCTAAGAGAGACCATCTCTAGACTCTAAACAACGTTCCCTTTACTCTACCAGTCGCAAAAAATGAGTTTCTCGCCATCTTTATCAAGCAATCAGCAATATTAGTTAGAAGCACCTCACAAGAATGTTGTATCGGCTGCATTTTATGAGAAACACTGACATGATTTGGGACATCGAGTGATGCCATACACTGGAAGTGCTATTATTCAGTTAAAATTGTGATAAAACGGAACAGAAGGTCCAAGGCTTGGAATGTTGCTTCACTAAGCTGTCTGGAGAAAGAACTAGAACTTTTGAAGAGAGAAGAGATGAATTATGTATGGTTGAGTAGTAGCTCCTTATCCTTTTTACCTTTTTAAGCACCCATGTTGCCCTTGTAGGTAGAGAAGATTGGGTTTCGTTTAGTATAAAAATGTGTCCATGTTTCATGGAATAAGGACACATTTATGCAGAAAGCACAGAGGCTGTCTGGTTAAGCTTACAAGTTGGCCACACTATCTTATAAGCACTTTTTGTCTTATCTATGCATTTGGTAATGCCAAAAGTGCATATGTTGAGAGGTTGTAAACCAAAATCTATAAGTTGGTCACTCCTAACTTTAAAGTTCTACAAGCTTATAACAACTTTTGGTTCGACCAAACCTCTTACAGTTTCATCCCTAACCATTTGTTATCTTTGAAATACTCTTCCTTAAATAGAACTTTCAATTAACTCTCTGTTCTTTTCTATTTCCGTCATTCATCCCTTTTTATGTAAAAAGCACTTTAAAATTTATATTTTTTTTAGCTTTAAGGATATATCAGTCATTTTAAAATATTTCTTTACCAAACACACTAACTGTGTATTATCAGTTTTAATCTATCCAAATACACAACTGCTTACTCATAAAATCGGCTTCAGCATGTTTAAGTATTTTACAACACTTTATGCTTATGAGCGAGCTACTTTTAATTAGCTAACTCAAATGGGCTCATAATGCCTTAGCTCGGTTCATTTAGCAAACAAGATATTGCTTCATACATTCTGGTCCATTCAAATTAATTCTCCCACTATCCATTTCACCAACTCTTATCCCCAAAACAACTAGAAATGCAAGATCATTACGAAATGGTTGTAGCAGACGATTTCCAGCCAGAGAAGGGGGTGATTGATGACAGGAACAGAAAAGGAAGACAGAGAAATGAAGTAACTTACGAACCTTGTTCAGGGTGTAGAGATTAGCATAACAATAGTAGACATAGTATGAGAATGCAGGATTGAATACGTTAGTCCATTGGGCAGGTGTAGGCATGTGTTTGGTGGGCCTTCTTTCTGGTTTGCTTTCATCATCCACCAAATCCAATCCAACAACCTTTAAGATGACATAACAAGACATGAAAGAACATATTGTGATTAAAGGATAGAAGGAAGTGGATGATTGTTGTAAATAATCCAAATGCAGCGGATTGAAATTAAAGAAACATGCTGCCACAGTTACACACCATTCTCCTTTTTTTTCTTCTCAATAATATTTTAATTTTTAGGTCATCTACTTTATTTTATCATGTACTCAACCAAGATTTTACATTTGCCAAATGTAGATGCGTTCCCCAATGTCACAAAATGGAGGGAAGAGAATAAATAGGAAATACAACAATGTTGGATCATAGCCAACTCGATCCCAACACATACTAGCATAGGAGCAGTATTAGTACTACTTAAAATTCTCATCAAAAGTCTGAACCAAACTTGACAACCAAAATCTTTAGTCCTCAACCAAACTGGGCTGAGCGTGTCCTGTTAGTAAATAAAAGGAAGATAATTCAGATGGTAGTAAATCATACCTGCTTCAAGAAGATATGCAGGTGGGGATGCGAATCTGGGTCAACAGTGACCTCAAACAAGGGCAGAAAGATGTTGTCAAGGATATTTTGAAATGATGTCACAATCCCCATTTCTTTGTATATGTTATACAGTCTCGGAAGCTGGAGACAAAGAAAGCATAGAATAAGAACAACAACCAAAGAAGTACAAAATCTTTCCCATCCTCTCCTTCATACAAATCAACGCTAAATGGTCACCATTAACAGAAACAAAACTAAGTCACTGAAAGGATTAAGACAATCAAGCGCAAGATAATTGAAGTGCTATTTTGAAGGTAACCTGCCTAATCCAAGTTTTCCCAAGATTGAAACTAAAAATTATTTTGTGATCATAATTTTCAATCTTAGGAATCTTAGTATAGTCAGATCACGATTATATTTGGACAGTTTTCATGGTCTCACCTCAATCACACGTTTCCTTGTAATAATACATATGTCACCTAAACTAATTGGAATAGACACAGGAACTCATATGCTTTACCAGAGAAAGAGTGGCATAAATCATAAGAAATGTGCCAGCTCTAATTCAAAGTCCCATCTAGTTGAGACATGACAACCAAAAATGCTTACAATTGACTAGCAATTGCTTATATTTCATCATACCTGAATCAACCAGACAACATTCTCACTGTACAGTTCATTGTTTACTATCCAGCTAGCAAGTTGGTCCCACTCGCTCATCTTTCGGCCGTATATTGAGATCCTGTATTCTGCCATCTACAACAAAGTGGATAAAGATTAAGAGAAGACAAATGAAAAGGACAGAAAAAACCAGTGTTATTACAAGACATAGCTTTGTTGCTTAAAGCGATGTGACATGTGGAGTTACTGTCATGGCCACACACTTCATACAAGTATGTCTGTAAACGATAAGGCGCTAAGTGATCCCAATCAGAAGCAGTCAGTTCTTTAAATCTCACCTTTGAGGAGTAGAATTAATATCAACATCATCGTATATTGGGTATTTAAATATGACTGCTACACATGTTTAGTTTTTTCTAATATTGCAATTTTTGCATCCGTTCTACTTCAAAGAAGTGTGCACTTCAATTGCTGTTTTTCTCTTCAAGCCCCATGGACCTTGCCGCTTTTCGCGTATAAAAAACAATGGACAGGGCAGGGCTCAAACATGGGAAATCTTTTTCTAAATAAATGTACCTCTAGATACAACATCTTTCTGTTCATGTTTTAATAACAATAGAGAAAAAAATTGTATTGCAAGTACTATAAAATTATGCAATGCAATTTGGACCGAGGCATAACAACAGTCACCTCAAGCTCATAAAGATCTTGCAGATTGCATTTGGCAATAATACAGTTATCAGAGACACCAGTTTTTCATGATAGTAGGGAGAGAGTAATAAAACATGTCATGAGGAAACAGGGGGAGAAGAGGATAGCAGTTATGTTACATGAATGAACTTACTTGATATTTGCTTGCAGAAAGATCAGAAAATACTTGTTTAGTCAGCTCAGCAAGAAAACGACCTGCAACAGAAATCATAAAACATGATTAAATAACTTCGATAAATTGGAAATCAGTTCAACTGGGATATGACAATCCGAGTAACCCAATATCAAGCAGGCTTCTAATTTTCCTTAACTTACCTGAGTTGAATGTTGTATGGCATGGGTATGTGCTATACATATTTAATAGACATCCTTCAAGACAAACTTGGATTTGCTAAAGTTAAACATACCCATACCAGAAACTTAGCCACATACACAACACTTACCCATATCCAAGCTCAGGTAAGACACGAAAGTTACTTGACAACTTTGAAACCATATTACCACTTGTACTTGATTTTGTAGGAGATGAACACAAAGTGATGATAGGACTAACTAGAAAGAACATTGATTAATTAAAAAGATATAAGTATACCTTGAATAAGATTATCCTGCTTAAGGAAAATTTCCCTCAACCTACTTTGACCGCAGGGATTGTACTTCAGATTAAATTTGTCAAAACGATGAAAGGTGCTCTTGTCAGCATGAACATCTAATAGGTCAACATTGAGATCATACCTTTTCAAAGAGAGTAAAACCATGAGATCATGTTCATAAAAAGGTCAAATCACATGCACTTTCAAACACCAACTCCTAGAAATTATTTTCTCACCCAGTCAAATCTAAGCTCTCAAAAACTTCCTTTAAGGTCATATAAGTTCCATCCCGAAATATCACAACCTGAAGAAAATCAAAGTTTTAGATGACCAAAGAATTGGAGAACTGAAGCATACATCAGCAAAGAAATACAACCAAGAAATTACCTCATCTGGCTCCTTCCTCAATTTTGACTTAATGAATCTCAACAAATGTTTCTGATTCATGCATGCTGAGTGATGAACATGTGTATCAACCTTCCTCACATTGTAGAAGTCGCGATGAGGTGCACTTTTCTGAGCAAGGAATTCTCGATCCGCATTAAGCATCAAATGTAGATTGAATTTCTGGATAAAACATGAATGGGATAAGACTCATAATTAGATTAACATGTCATATTATCTGAAGAGACGTGAGCAGGGAGGTATATACTTGTTCCAGAAGCACTAGGCGATGATGGCATAAAGTTCGGATGTTCCCAGCTGCTATTACTTTAAGGATGTGATGGAAGTCGGTGAAAAAGGTAGTAGCATCAGCAACAGGAAAAAGTTTCTCCTTAGCTGGTCCAAATGCAAGGGGGAAGGGCAGACATTAAGAATAAATAGACGAGGAATTAGATGGTCCTTATGAACTTAAAAGGTAAGAAACAATTAAGTACTAGAGCTCTTTCCAAGCTTACAATCTTTATTTGCATATACATGAACAACTCCATCTTCCATCTGAAAATAATGCTGTATAAGTAATCAAGAAGTTAATCAGCAGAAATTACGAGTAATAGGACACATATATCTATTCAAGGAAATAAAATAGCAGCCGCAACATGTACCATATCCACAAATCAAGCATTAATGATAGTGATGGTTGTGTTTCTTGAACATAAAAACTTACATCAGATTTTCCTTCAGAAGTGAATTCAAATGGATTTGGATTCGGCTTTGGGGTGCATGGATCAGAGATTACTTCCTTCACCCAAGGAGCAACAGCCTCCTTGAATACATAACTCTGTCTCATTTCAAGACAAACTTGCAAGTTTCGGTAGACCTCCGCTTCATCGGCAGATGGTGTCTCTAGAAATTGCATTAACAAAAATTTAAAGGATGCCGGAACCTTTAATAAATACAAGAGAAATCACTACTTTTTTTTTCATTCTAAGAAATGGCTACAGTACAAGAAGTACACTTCCTCTTCTTACAGGAGTTCATTTTTCTATTCTGGGGGGAGCTAGGTAATAAGATCCAAATTTTCAAGAATGATACAATGAGAACATATTTTCTTTCATCAAGACTATAGCAATATAGTACTCCTGATACCAGCGCATAAACACTCCAAATTGGCCAACCAGTCATTTAAGTTCCAGGTAGCACAGTGTACACTAATTCGATGCACATTCCCAATAAGACAACTGCAGCATAACTTATCCAATACAACGAGAACGAAAAAGAAATGACAAAATAGATGAACATGGTGATTTCCCAGTTTCTTCAGATTATGCAATACTTTGATACCCAAGAAAGGAAAATAAAGAGCCAATATAGAACAGCTACTATAGAGAGGAGAAAAAGATACTAATCAAAGAATGTTCCCCCCTGCTCTTTGATATATTGTACTATGGTGAAGCTTGACAAGGAAGCTTTTTATGCTTTTATAGGAAAGCCTCTCATGGTCAAGAAAAGTTACTTCCCTATCCTCCTGTTTTTTCTCCACATTCAGTTATGATAACTGGTTCCCCTGTTACATGCAGAATAGGGCCACAGGTTCTACAGAACTCATTTCCTTACCCCTCTGATTTATTTTCACTCTTACTTCAGGGTAACATAGAGGAAATACCAAAATACAAATAAGACGCTCTTTGAACAATGCTTCGAGCAACTGTGACATACTCTAGGCTACAGATAAACCAGCTGAAATAATGCACATTTAGGTATTAACTCAGTGTTCTTTTGCTTTCTCTGGATACAAAAATCCTATACTGAGTTTCTGAGATTCAAAAAGCATAGTGCTTTAAGAACATGCGGTAGTATGCCAAGGACTGTAATACAAAAGGGAAACTTACCACCAGGGGATATCTTCAGTCGTACAAATGTTTCTTGCTCTGGCTCTTTCCGTAGAATATCTGCAGCTATTGGATCAGGTTGAACACCATGCAGGTCACCAGATACACTATGTGAGCGAATCATACTTGCTGCAGGCATAGCTATTTGTTCCCCGTCAGCATCTGGGCCCTGTTTCAAAATTTAGCAAAATAGTTAAGAGTAATCAAAATAATGGTATGTTCATGAAGAACATAGCAATTTTGTCCTTGTAGTCATTATGAAACCTTAAAATATATTTTTCCATGGTAAGCAATATATTTGGATCTAGAAAGCACGAAGCATGATGGGTTCTTTCCACTCTTGTTTTTTTTTTCTTTTTTTTTTTTTTGTGGGTGGAGGAAAAGGGGGGGAGATTAGTAGAGTGGAAAAGAATGAGGAATAGGAAGTCCACCAGTACCGCATTCCCATTAGTGTGTAGATATGCAGTGTCAAGTTTACTAGAGTCCGTAATATTGTCTTCCTCATCTGATCCTTCTATACTTTCAAATGCACTTGCACTTGCAACTGGAGACTTCGGAGAAGTGGGTCTAAGAGAATGTGCAGATCTTGATTTCCCTTTAAAAAAAAAAAGGTGAACATGACAAAGTGGAAGACTTTAACTTCAAGCAAAGAGAACAGTTCTATAAATAAGCAGCAAATCTTGTAAGGTTCTGAATGAAAACATATGGAAAGAGTCAAACACAAAAACATGCACTTATAGTGGAACAAGATCCTTCATGCCTCTTCCACATGTCATAGGATCACTATAAAGAAGAACAGAGCAGCTCGGGAATGATAACCAGGCCACAGCACAGTCGAGGCAAATTTCCCCCTTGGATTCCATTTGAAAACTGATTCCAGTAATGTCAAACTTCAGATCATGACTGTATGGGTGTTAGGGCAGTGTCTTACAAGGCAGAATAAATTACTTTAAAAATACTTGCTTGAATTCAAATCAGGGATAGACAATGGCCTCATTTGTTTATCATAACTTCCGAGTCAAGAATCTGAATCTAGGATGTAATATAAATGAAGCAAGCACATGGCAAGGCATTAATAGCACTACTGTAGTTACAGTATTCAAAAGGTACTGGGATGTGGAAACACAACTGACCACATGATGTACCTGAGCATTTTCCATATATCCGGCAATTGTATCCATGTAAACAGAAACTACTACTGCACTTTTGAATGAAAAGGTAGGATATTAATGTTTCACTTGACCATAAGATGATTGTGCTACTGAAGATCTTCTGTAGTAAGGATAATTTCCTTGTCACTGCAGACAGCACGCTCTACAGAAATTGTCACTAGCAACCCGTTTGGTTTTCAGTCTCTTCTTTACCAACAGTATACGACACCTCAGCTCAGAAAGGTTGCATTCTCACTTTGAAAGATTCATAGCATGTCAAAAGCCAAACTGCTGGCTGGTGCAACCGCATCTCCAAAAAAGATGTTCAAATTCGGAGAAAAGGTAGAAAGATGTTTGAAAATATCAAATACTATTTGATAAGCATAATACCTTTTATAGCCGGATCATAAATGGATTATTCAGCTAGATCAAAAGGCAAAGTCACTGTTACAACTTTCCCTCTTTTTTTTTTCTTTTTTTGGTTTTCGGATAAGTGCCCGTGCATTGATTTCACATCATTTTTGTAACGGCGGTGTCTCGGTTAGTTTTTAAGCACCCTGACAAACCCACCAAGTACTTATTATCTCCCTCCAACACAGGTACGGGATAACTTTATCCCCCCAACACCTTGAGTAATGGTAGAGATGGCAAAATTGAACCCAACCATTCCAACCTGCCCACCCCATTTAAGTTTGGGTGGGTTAACAACCCGCTCATAACCCACCCAATTATTAGCTCAATCCAACCCATTTAAAATTTGGTTGATATACCCGAATTGAGTCGAAAGAGATCTTGTCAAAATATTTTAAATTTTTTTTTTAATTTTGATATGTTTTATGTAGCCATAATGAAGAAAACTATAATTTTATTAAGTACTAAAATATTGTAAAAGAACAAACAAGATAAGTAAAATTTAATAAAAATTGTGTCGGATTAGGTCTTGACCCGCTCTATAACCCATTACTCAGCCCATTTTGACCCAACCCATTTTTACCCAAGCCAATTCAGATTAGGTCTTGACCTGTTTGTTGTCTTGACCCGTTATGATCCGCCCAAATTTGACTCAACCCGCCTAATTATCGCCCCTAATTGATGGGAAGAAATCACCTTTAACTCTGGTTCTGCCGGAGTTTGAACATCGGTTATCGTCTATTTCATCCTTTTTAACAGTTATAAGCCACACCCTAGGATGGCAATGAATTTTACATACAGCTTCAATATGTTAGTAGGAGTCACCGATCTTAACAACAAAGTCATTCCATATCAATCCCTCTGTACCACCTAGTATTTGAGACTTTGCACAATTCCCAGGTCACAATTACATGAATAGGTCTCATTTTGTCACTTAAACCTTAGGAAAGAAGTCCGGAGTTTAAAAAGCACTATGCTAATCTTGGTATTTAGGAAACTAGATAATGGTCAAGGGCTAATGGGGGTTCCACACAGAGAAATCAGGATACACAACTCAGTACAATAACAACAGGAAGCTTTGTCTAGGACAAATGCTTTCAAACATCAAGGCTAAGAGTGAAATTTTTTGCTCAATTGCTTTATATGAAGCCTCTGCTTTTTTTTTTTTTTTTTGATAAAGGCTTTATATGAAACCTGTTGTTCCCAAGGTAATCTGTAGACAAGGAGATTCATATCAATAATCAATGCCTTGGGTGGAAAATATGTTGTAAACATCAACAAAATGTTTCTGTATTATCTTGTAGCAACAGCAGTATGGAGTATGCCTGAATCACTTTGAAGCTATGTTGCTCGGACTCTTCAAAAGTATCAATGAGTGCATGTCAGATTCTTCAAAAATAGTGTATTTTTGGAGAATCCGGCATCGTGCGGCACCGAAAGTGAAGAGTATGCGCAACTTAGCTTTGAAGTTAAGCAGGTGGCACCTAAACCTCAAGTGTTTGCACTTAATAGTTGTATGCATATGAATTATATAGATATAGAGTATATTATGTGCATTTATGTCTTCCTTTCACAACCACTTATTAGATCTTAATAGATCTGAACTATTCAAATCTTGTACAAAATCTTATTAACATAAGACATTTGCTTAAAGTTTACAGTGAATGTAACATTTTTCACTACTCTTTTAATTGCCATCACTAAACAATCACCACCTCCGTCATCAGCCACCTTAACAACCTGCCACTAACAACCACTTCCACAACCATCAACCTTACTAACCATCTCCACCGCCCACCAAAGGTATCACTAGCTACAACCACCTTCACCACTGGTAACTACCACCAACAGCAATTACTACCAACGTCAAACGCACAATCACCGCTTGTCAATACCGCTTGCTTGCTTCTACCGCACAACCACCACCACCTCTACTAGACACCAGGGTTACCATCTTTGTACTTCCATCACATAAACACCACAGGCCACATTGCTCAACCACCTCGATACAATCCCGGGCACGACACCCTTACTTTTACAACTATCATTGTCGGCTACTACCTCCATTGAGCACCGCCAATAGCATTTAAAATATGATTCATCAAAGAATCAATTACTTTAAACCATTAAATCAACATATTACACTAAAATTTTATAGATATAATATTTGGTAGTAAAGTTCGTACTCTATATTTATTATTGTTTAAATAAAGATATTTAATTCACATTCAGAAGCTACAAAAAACAATTTTAATTATTCAATGGCCGAAAATACAATATCTTAATATTATTCAAATATATATTTAGATATAGACGTCTAAATCTTAATTTTGGAAAAAAAAAAAACAGAAATCCTAATGCCTTGAGGCAATTTTTTGCAACCAGAAGGGAAGCAAATTCCAGATACCAGGAAAACTTTAAATATTATTCCTTTGTACATTAAACTAATCTTTCTGCAGAAAAGAACAAAACAATTACTACTTTGAATGATGTAATCTTCCCATTTCAATTTATATGATAGAGTTTGACTGAGTACAGAACTGAAAAAAAGAAAGAAAGACTTCCAAAACTTGTCATATTAAATATGCCATAACATTTGTTTGGCTATTAAAGCTTTTAATTAAGGTTTAAATGGGAATCTTTGCACCTCAACCCGCAACTTCGCAATTAAGAGGTGGAGGAAACTTCC
Organism: Solanum virginianum; assembly: GCA_000787875.1. NCBI lineage: Eukaryota > Viridiplantae > Streptophyta > Magnoliopsida > Solanales > Solanaceae > Solanum > Solanum virginianum. The sequence continues at coordinate 79,336 of DF358757.1, forward strand.
TCTTGAGCTATCCTCTATTGTCAACAGAGATGGCGACTTTTGTACAACTTTAGACATCAGCACATTTATGTGCCAAATGTAATTAAAGAGGAAAGTTACCATTAACCAATTAATTGTATCTTATGTTCACACCAAATTAGTACACGTCACCTACAACTCTACCTCCCTTTTGACCTATCATTTTTACATGTTATTTAAAAAAAAAAAGATGTAAGCAGATTCTGTCCTTTATCCCTGACATAATAATGCACCACCATTCTATGCAAATGAAACATGTGGTTGTCGTTTAGTTGTAAGAATTCCACGTTGAGACCATGGAGACCTGGCCTCGAATCCAAGCAGCCATATCAAAATTTGATTTTCCCTTATCCATATTATTATTAATATTCTCCTACTAACTTATTCTTAGATTATATTACTACGTTTGTGATTTCTCTGCTTTGGTTATTGTACAATTTGTTGTTGTTGCCATTCTTTTCTCCATTATTTTCTACATGATTTCTTCACTGTTGTTTTCCTTTTCTTACTAATTTTGACCTGATTTACTTGAATTGAGGGTCTATTGGAAACAATTTCTCTACTATTTACCTTCACAAGCTACGGGTAAGACTGCATATACCCCATCCTTCCAAAATCCCAGTTGTGGGATTACCCTAGGTATGCTATTGTTTATTCTATGCAAATGGAAACAGAAGGTTCAGATTTAATTAAAAGATGAAGCATCTCAGGACTTCAAAAGGGAACCAAAAGATGTCTTCTCCCTTTTAAAGAATCAAGTATCAAAACATCCAGCACCAAACATCAACCATCAGGACAATAAAGACACCAACTTGTTAATTCCACTTGCTATTTAAAAAAAACTCACGAACATTGGCACAAATCCTTACAACTGCAATGACAAGTCTGTCTCAAGCATGTAATTCTCATTTGAACATTAGCCGCACAAACACAAGTTACTACACTGACCTAGAAAATACCACAGCAAGCATATATCCACTCCATCAAATAAGTATAACCTTCATCGCATACCTTCAGGAAGAGTATGAAGCCTGGGTAAACCTGCTGGAATAGAATCCACATGTACCGGACCATTCCTCTTTTCCACAACCTCTCCAGAATTCGCCACCGTCACATCCGTAAACGAAGCAGAAGAACGGTGGTAATATCCAATACTACCTTTACTCCGGCTACGGTTCCGCCTCTTCCCCGCCGACTTCCTCGAATGACGAGGCGAGTAACTACCTCCATCCTCCATTGCCACGTCATCAGGATCCCTACCCTTATCTATGGTTTTTGCAAACTCAAGTAACTGGTTTAGGGTTTTTCGGTGCATATAGTACGCCGATACCGCCACGACCGATGCTCCAACCAGTGCCGCCACCGCTAGATGAACCGTATACGCATCCATTTCCGTTCAGGCGAGCAACAACAGTAATTGAAACTGAGAAACCCTATTTGCTGAACAGTAGAGCGAGAGAGAGACGATATATAAGAGAAAGACAAATTTGTTTGTGTTGTTTTATTTTTTTTGGAAAATGGAAGAGGAGAGTGAAGCTGAAGCGCACTTTTTATAGTGAAAAAATGAGTTGAGTGGAATAAGATAGAGTTGCGCCGCTTAGAACAGCACATTATTTGAGTTTTTCATTATTAATTGTTATGGGAATAAAAAGTATTGAAAATAAAGTTGAGGAGTTAAAATTTAACTTTTTCTTTAAATGCTGATTCATCATCAATATAAGCTTTTGGACAACTTCTGGAAAAAAAAATCATGGAAACATATATATTTAGTGGAAAAAAGAAGTTGTGAAAGTTGAAATATATTGATGAATAGCTCTAGTATTCTTTTGTTAAAAGATTATGACATGTATATTTATTAAGTTATCTTTACAGTATATGAGTGTCTTTATTGATGATTTATATTATAATAATTATTATATTTTTTATTGTTTTTATCCATTTTCAAAAATTATTAAAAATATCATCTTTTATTTGGATACATTAATTCAGTAATCCGAATACATTAATTATGATTCTTAAATTATCTATATATTTAATGTATCATGCTTTAAATGTTACTTGTTGTTACTTAAAACTCCTAATTTTTGTATCTGAAACTGAATTACTGAATTAATGTATCCAGATTATCATATTTTTTAATGGATTTCTGTAAATTGATAAAGCGTAGAAAAAAAGATAATTAATTCTTTACACTATATGATTTATGAAAACTCATATTATAATCCATGTTTATAAAATTTGTTATACGCTCAATACTGGTAACAACAAATACAATTTTATATACAGAAGTCACACCTTTACATAATAGAATTCAAAGTTTATAATTTCATTTTGTTTCAAATGACCTGGAAAAAATTATCAAAAGAATTTATTTATTTTTAGTGTTAGTTAGAGAAGATGTAAAAATATAGCTTCCATAAAAACATAAATATATGGGTTATAATAATCAAATAAATGTACTAAACGTCTTTTTACAAAAACGAAAACTATTCCTTAATTGATCAATTGGTCAAGAAGCTTCAAAAATTAAGGTAAAAAAGGTGGGCAACAATGAATTTCTTTTTTTGGGGGTAATAAAAGAATTTACTATATATGATAATATGCATCATTACAATAGAATGACAGGATTGATTGTTTTTGTAGGGGAAGGGATCTTTACAGCAGGATTAACAAAATTAGAGTAGTTCAGAGTTGATTTTTTTTGTTCGACAAAAACAGTTCCTCCTTTGTTGGTTTCCAACATCTTGGTGGCAAGCGCCGGTGAAACCTTTGCTAGTTTTGCTCCCTTCTTTGCTAGTGCGTTTGTCACTCGATTCGTCTCCTTGTAACTATGTTGAATGGGAGGGCTCCCCAACTACCTGAGAAGCTCCCTGCAATAAAAAATTATATTAGTGTAAGAGGGGTGATCTAGTAAGATGATATCGATGAGCTCCTTGTAATCGGTGGTGACTTCAAAGGGCATGAATTTTTTGGTTATAGTTATATGTAACCCTTGTATTAGGGCCAGGATTTCGACCATAATTGGGTTTCCTTTGTAGACATCACCCATATATTTGATTACCTATTCTCCATGTGTATTATGGATAACTCCTCCCATTCCATTTTTGTTTAGAATTTTTGATGTGGCGCTATTGATATTTAGTTTATATCCCTCTTGAAGTGGCAACCACTTAACTCAATGAAAGACTAAGTTGCTTTCTGGAGGTGCATACCCTGTAAGAGTAAGATACGCAATAACATTGCTTAGAATTGTTTTGGGATACATATCACTGATTGTTTGCTTATATAGGTTTTCATTTTGCTTGAGCCAAATGCTTCATATGAAGAAATGATAGACTTTCTTCCAAGTAAAGGGATTATTGTGAAAATGTATTCTAAGGTTTTCCACAGTGTTTAGTTAGCCATTTTCATCGGTGCAAGAGATTTTATTCGTGGCTCGTAGATTATCCTATAATTTGTTGACACTTTCACATTCCAGGAAGATATGTTTAATAGTTTCGATCTTGTTGCAAATTTGGCATGTTCCATCACTGAGGATTCCTATTTTGTGTAGATAGTTTTTTGTCGATAGTTTGTCATGTTGGCACAACTAAATGAAGTATTTTATTTTGTTAGAGCACTGGAGTGTCCAAATCAAGTTAAAACTCATGTGAATTATTTGTTTGCTTTGATTTATTAAGAGCTTATAGGCTGAGGATGTTGTAAAAACTCCTTTTTGCTAGGTTTTCACGTGGTTGAGTCACTTTTGTTTGGAGTTTGATAGGTACTATTTATTTTAAGTAGGATGTCTTGGGGTAGGTCAAAGGATAAACCCTGCAAATTTAAGGAGTTTTGATCCATGAGCGTTTTTGCACTGAAACTAGATGGTCATCCTTTTCAAGTGGACCCTGGATTTGTTCACAAAGGGTTTTTCCATCAGACATCCATTTATGGAACCAGAAGGAGGTCCTTTTTCCGTCCCCCAAGACCTATTCCATCCCTTTCTGGCAAGTTTTCCATCCTAAGACTAGGTCCTTCTAGATTTTACTGTGATGACTAGTAGTTTTGGTGCCGATATTAATTCATTCGTATCTGCGTATTTGCTTAGAAGTGCAGATGCCCATAGCGAGGAGGGTTTTCTTTGGCTTTCCAAGCTAGTTTTGCCAGGAGGGTAGTATTTTTTATATGTGATTTTTGTAGTCCTAGTCCACCGTCATTTTTTTTGCTTTGTGACAATTGCCCATTTTACAAGGTGCAATTTTCTTTTTTTATTTGTGGAGCCCTAAACAAAATTTTACTGTATTTGGTCAATTCTTTATATTATAGTCGTGGGGAACTTTGTGATTTGCATAATGTGTGGGGGGATGCTATTTAGACAAGCCTTTGTGAAAGTAGCTCATCCAGCTATGTTAAGAAATTTTATTTTTCATCTTGCTAGTTTCTTCCTCATGTTGTCTATTAGGAATTGGAATTGTTTGATGGAGCTTTGTTCATGGGAGATGAGGAAGCCTAGGTATTTATCAAAGTGGTGCCTGCTTTTTATGTTTAATTTTTCTGAGATCGCATTTTTTAGATCCTCGAAGTAGGTTTTTTAGAAGATTAACTTTGATTTATTGGTGTTTATGGTTTGATCGGAGGTCTCACTGAAGAATTTGACTATCCCGATTATACAGTAACAGTTAGATATTGAGGACTGGCTTATGAGTATTAGGTTGTCCGCAAAGAAAAGATGAAGATTTTTGGACCTTTTTTGGAGATTTTCATTGGAGTCCAATTTTTTTGGAGACCTCATGGTCAATTTTCGTTGAGAGAATCTATATGCACATGATGAACAAATAGGGAGATAAGGGGTCTCCTTGTCGTAATCCTTTAGTTGGTTGGAAATAACTTGTTTTCCCCCCATTAATGAGGATTGCAATCCTCTAGAGGTGATACAAGACATAATAAGCTTGATGAGGTTATGGGGTAGGTTAAAGAGTCGGAGGGTTCCTATAATAAAAGATCACTCAATTTTATCAAAAGCCTTTTCGAGGTCTAACTTAAGAATCATATTAGATTCCTTTCCTTTCATTTTTCTATAGTGGTTTATGATTTCTAGGACGATAATCACATTGTTTGAGGTTTGCCTACTCTCCAAAAAACTAGTTTGGCAGGGTCTAATTAGCTTACTCATGAAAGGTCGAAGGCGTCATGAGATAATTTTTGTTATTGCTTTATAAGTATTATTGCAAAGGCTAATAACGGCTTCACACAAAAAGATTTGTCTAAGCAATTTTTTAAAAATTTTCATTTAATCAATACCAAAATTTAATATTTTTTTAAGTCTAGTGATATGATGATAATTAAGTTTTTTTTTTTTTGACAAAGAAGAATGGTCATGTTCTTATAAATTCACCACTAAGGCTCCACAAATAATTTTTTTTTAAGAGAAAGACTTTATTGAAGAGACGCGAAGTATACTGAATGGTATTCTCCTTTAGTTAAGAATGATACGTAAAAAAATCTTATAGCTATACAATTATAAGGTTAGAATCCTATTCTAAGAAGAAATATATATTGTTATAAATAAACAATTTGTAATTAAGCTCATATTATAAGAAAAAATATATTTTGTGACTACTGTATAATTATTGTGTTGTCTACGTTCTCCTCAAATTGATATTACGGATCACATAGTAGCAAATTAAAGATAAAATAATAATATCGTGTGCATGTCCATTGTTTTTGTAAATAAATCAACAAACTAATCATAAAAAAGTAATGTGTTCTAGAATGACGAAAGGATCGACGACTAGTTTCGAATTAATATTTGTTCATCTTATATACTTTATATTTTCTTGTTGCAGAAGATTATTGGCTATTTTAGTCGCACTCATGTTATCATCATGTAACACTATATATAGAAGATGAATAGCAACACCGATCTCAAATAATAGATGGCGTAGTTAAATAATTTAAATTTATTGTCAACATAATTTAATACTCAGTCTCTCTAATGATTTAGATGTATAATATTATTTTTTTATATATTCAAGATATATATAAAAATGTACCAAGAAGCATGCATAAATCAGTAATAAAGTGATAGAAATGGAGATAACTAACCCAATCTACATCAACATAGAGAATCAGTATAGAAGAGAACACCTTAAGTCATAGAGCTACAACATATCTAACAACACTAAGTAATGTAGTGTGATATATAATATAGCAATTAGCCATAAACTAGCTTGGATTCTGACTACATATGAAACGTTCAGCCTTGTCATAATGACTATCCCATCAACTATTGATAAATGTTGGATCACTAAATGGTTCTCTTATTAACTAAACAATAACAATACTTAGTGAAATTTCATAAGTGGGGTCTGGGAAGGGTAAAATATACGCAGATCTTATCACTACCTCTTAGAGATAGAGAAGTTATTTTCGAACCGTCAACTCAAATATATCCATCCCAAAAAGTAGAAAATACTAGATACAAAACGATTATAGTGAAAAACAATTAGAAACTTATAAATATATTACAAGTAGCAAAATAAATGACGGCCAATAACAATACAATATATAATGAAATGACTAACTCTACAATCTTACTATATCACATGGCAAGACATCATCCTACCCCTACTAGCCTACTAGCCTTTTATCGTAATACGAGACCTCTATTCCTTTCTATCTAAAGTCATGTACTCGGTGATATGAAGTTGTGCTATATCATTTCTAATCATCCCCCCCTCAATACTTTTTCGGTCTACCTCTACCTCTCTGCGTAACCCCTAAAGCCAACTTCTCGCACCTCCTAATAGAAGCGTCAACACTTTTTCTCTGCACATGCCCAAAAAATCATAGTCTCGCTTCTCTCATCTTTTCTACCACAAAGTTCACTCCTAACTTCTCCCGAATGATCACAATCTCAATCTTATAATCACTCCTGGTGTGTCCACACATTTATGTCAATATCCTCATTTTCACAACTTGTATCTTCTGAACATGTGAGTTTTTGATTGGTCAGTACTCCACCCCATATAGCAAAGACGATCTAACCACCATTCTGTACAACTTATCTTTAAGTTTAGGTGGTATCTTCTTATCCCACAATACTTCAAAGGCAAGTCTCTATTTCATTTATGCTGCCGTGTTACAATGTGTGACATTTTCATCGATATCACCACTACTTTGGATAATAGACTCGAGATATTTAAAGCTTTCTCTCTTAGAAATAGATTGAGCGACAAGCCTCACTTCAATATCTATGTCATCCCTCGTAACACTAAATTTGCGCTTCAAGTATTTTGTCTTGGTCCTGCTCAAAGTATGTCTCGAGACCTCCAATGTATCATTAACTTATCCATGGTCTCATCAATCAGTACTATGTCATCTGTAAATAACAAACACCATGAAACGTCCACTTAGATAGCTCTAGTCAGTTCATCCATCACTATAGCAAAAGAAAAAAGGCTCAGCACAGATCCTCGATAAAGTCTCATCTCAATCGAAAAATACTCCAAGTCTCCTCCTACTGTCCTTACCGAGTTTTGACTCCATCATACATTTCATTCATCATATAATATACACCATTGGAACATATTTTTCCTCTAGACATCTCCATAGAACATTCCTTGAAACTTTGTCAGAGGCCTGATCTTGCCATATGAAGGTCCCTCTTTCGTTTCCTATATTTTTCACTAGTCCCCAAACAAGATGAATTGCTTCAATAGTCGATTGTCTTGGCATGAATCTGAATTAATTCTCTAAAATATACACTCCTTTCCTCACCCTCATCTCCACCACTCTCCCCTAGATCTTCATTTTGTGGCTTAACAACTTGATACCCATGTAATTGTTACAATTTTGGATATTACCCTTGTTTTTGTACAATGAAACCAATCTACTTCTCTTCTAATCATCGAGCATCTTAGCAATCTTCAGAATAGAATTAACAACCTAGTCAACCACTTTATATCATCCTTATCTGTGCTCTTCCAGAAATCCACTGGAATCACATCGGGTCTGGTTGCTCTTCTTCTGTTCATCCTACTAATAGCACATCTAACCTTCTCAGCCCTGAAATGCCTGTAGTAGCCAAAATATCGATGACCATCAGAGTGCACCACATCACCCAACTCAATATCTCTATCATTTTTTCATTTAAGAGTTCTAAAAGTAAGCTTGTCACATTTGCTTATAAATAAAAGTCTCATCCACCACCACCTCACGAACCTCATCCTCGATGCACCTCACTTGATCCAAGTAATGAGCTTTTTTCTCTCTCTCTCTCTCTGTCTCTCTCTTTCGCTAGCCTATACAATCTCTTTTCCCTGACTTTTTATCCTAGCTCAACATATAAATGTTCTAACGCTGATGTCTTAACATATTTACAACAGCTTGACCTTGAAGATGTGGTATGAAATTTTATTCCCCATTATTGTTATAATGATTGAGAATTTTCAAGGTCTATACATTCGATTTTTGTCTTCTTCCGTTAGTATTATATGGTATATTTGCTTAAGGAGTTCAGTGTTTTCCTGATTAGTTTCTGTGAGTTGAATAGGATTTTCCTCAGGGCTCTACACCATCTTTGTTTCTATCAACTCATTTATTGTAGTTTCTTGGACTAACAGTATAGCTGTAAAGTCTAGTTTTTTAGAAAGGTGAGAGGTATTATTGGACTTATCTGGAGGCTTAGGTGGAATCTGGGAAAATCTTTCTTGAGTAGACATGTGATTTTGAAGTTTTAGGATTAAGATGAAAAGGTAATTTAAAATGTAGAGAGAAGTTAGAGCGTTTCTCTTTGACGTAAGTTGTAATTTACAACTCAAACTTATATAACTTGTAACTCATATTCTTTGCAATTTAAATAAAAGGCTTATAAAAGAAAATCAAGGCAAATAGCCATATATTTGTTCAAATAAATAAAATTGTACAGTTACAAATACCAAAAAGGGTACCTAATCTACACAACGAAGGGTTTTATTTGGACTAGATCTGTAATATTATACTAATATTTGAAATCTTCAAATATTTTTTTTGTAATTTTTCTATCAATTCTCGGGAAACACTTTCTAGAGTACCTATTTATCAATCTTCCTCCATTTGTTTCATGCCATCATCATTATTCTCTCCAAGTATTTCATCGATTTTATCTTCTACTTGAGGAGATAATTTTGATAGTCCATAATTCTTTCTTTCAACATCAATCTAAATTCTAAGCAACACTGATATTCTAAAATTTCATTTTCTGATGAATATCGATGACATCCAATTTGAAATCTTGTTGTATTAAAAGCTTGCTCCGAAGTTACTGATGATGCTTGAATCACTAGCATATCTCGAATAGCCCTAGCAAGGTTCAAAAATTGTTCACCACAATTCTTTTATCATAGTAATAGTTGAGGTTCTTCATTCTCATCCCTAATTTTTTCAGTCCCTGATCTTTTAGGATGTTCGACTTTTGTAGTTTTAGTAAATATAAGTAAAGGGAGAGATCATCTTGTTGGAGGGGGTTGGGGAGGGGTGATTCTGTTGCCGGACTAGTAACAGTGTTATCTTGTTCATTATTTTCTATTTCTACTTCTTTCTCCAAATCTTTCTCAAAATTAATAAAATATCTATTTAATGTCTCATGGTTTATTTGATTTTCGAAATTAAATTCTATAACATTTGGACGTGACATGGAATAACTTTCATCAACATGAGTAAAATCATCTGTATTGATTCTAAATCAAGGTGGAAATTGTCTAAAAATATTTCCACCCCTACTAGTAGAAATATTTTGAACTTTGGTCTTTTTTCACTATTTGTTTGTAAAAAATTCATATTTAAAATTTAAAATAATAAAAAAAAGTAAGAAAAATATAATAATAAAAAAATAGTAACTTAATTAGTAAATAAATAAATAAATAAAAAGAATATAGTTGGAATGAATTTATTGAACATCTACGTAAAAGCAAGCGTACAACCAAAAGTCGAAATTGAAAGATGTTAATTGAAGCTTGCAAATTGCTTCAAAAAAAATCTTCAAACTCCAATTAATCAATAACACCAAAATAAAAATTATAATGAATAAGAGAGATTGAGAATTTATAAGATATTAGGAGAGTAGTTTGTGAATTTATGGAAAAAAATTGAGTGTTATGTACAGTGTTAGGGGATTAATGGAGTAGAGTGTAATGGGAAGGGGAAGGGGGTGAGGGAGGTGGGGGAAAAATTTTAGTCGTTTACCCCCCCCCCCCCGGCCCCCCCCCCCAAACAATCCC
>DF358756.1:2544-23715 GCA_000787875.1 Solanum virginianum
GTATTTCCGGCCTCGAATTTGCCATCGAAATTTGTGAAGAAGCATTATACGCACATCTCTCTTCTAGGAATATTTTGGTAATTTTATCGGGTGTTACAATAAATACAAGGACAAAAGGAAGGAAAAAAAAAAGTTAAACAAATGACTTTGTCACTTCATCTAAAATGTAAGGGAATTTATAATGTCATATAAAGAATTAAAGTGCAGTTCGATTTCAAATTCTATCACTATATAATTAAAGTATTATTATTTAATAAGTTATTTAATCAAATTTAGATTTAATGGAGGGACAAAATGATAGACCAAAGCACTAACCAGCAATCAGGGTTGAACATAATTTTATCCTTACATTGTGAAGGTTGAAAAATTGTTCCCTCTAAACTTCTGCTCAAGTAAAATATAAAGCATTTTAATAAAGTCAAAATAAAAGCACAAAATCAAAATAATTTATGTGGCAAATTCTACACTTATGCTTCCTAAAGTGCAACAATCTATTATGTCATTACTGAAAGTATCTGCAGTAAAGATGTACGAATCTCATTTATTATAGGTTTAGGATCAATTCCTTAGTATACGAATGCATTAGTTGTGAATAAAGGTCGTATAATACCCTTATCACAAAGTTAAGCTGAAAGTGTGTTACCGATTCAATTTTGGGCTTAAGTTTAAATTTATAAGCTCAACTTCAACAATCATAGCTCTCAATTAGGTAGTTCACAACCAATCAAATTAAAGGTCAATAAGTCATTTTTCAACATCGCCAAGTTCGCGTCATTTGAAATCCGCATTAAAAAGTTATGACTATGTTACTGAAGATTGTCCGAGTTGAGGCATATGACGAGATTAGGCTGCCATGGCGGAATACTCACTGTTAAATGTATTTTCCAGACCTAAATCATTATTGGCTGAGTAGAGGATACCTGACTACCAAAAGCCCCAGATTGTGCGACTTTAACCTGCGCCAGTCTAACTCCTCTTTCTGACGCTGCTCTCGAAGTGCTTTGATAAATCAATAAGTCTGAGAAATAACAGTATGTAATAGATTTAATCATAGAAAGGGATCTAAATTTAATTAAGCATCGTCACACTATCTAGAAATAATCAAAAAAAATTTAATTGAAAGTAAGCAACTTAATTATCAAAATAATGTTCTTCAACTAAGTGTAAAACGCATAAAGAAACGGATTGAAGAGTATTTGTGGGGGTCTGGATATATTGTGTGTCCATATTTTGAAAAGGGGACGAAGCAAAGGAAAATAATATCACTATTTACTACGTAAACATCTTAACTATCTCACTTATATAGTGAAAAATTTAAGAGCTGACAAAAATCAAATGAAAAATATCATATCGTAAATTGAGTCAAATTAAAAAGAAAATTCAATGAATGATTTAATTTAACTTGATTTGATATCGAAAAAAATACAACTATACTTGGATTGGTTTGTTTTTAAATTAAAAAAGTTAACCTGAGAGCAAACCAATCCGACATTATATGTATATATATATATATAATTTTAAAGTATATTTTATACATAAAAATATTCACTTTGATATAACTTATAAATACTTATATTTTTTTTCATAGTTTTTATTTTTTGACATGTTATTCCAAAAATAAAAAAATAAAAAATTCAACACTACGAATGACAATAATATTGAATATTTATTCTTCAAATTTATATTGGTTTAGATAATTAAAATACATGATCTAATTTTAATTTTTTTTAATATTTAGTCATGTAATTAATATTTATTATACTTATTATAACATTATTTAGTACTTTAAAATTACGATCATTTTAGTTGTGACTTATTTATTTACAATATTTTGTGGGATTTCATTTTAATTCTTTGTTGAATAATTTAGTGTCATCATTCCAATCATATTTTGTATTATTTTCTCAACAAACACCTTAAATAATTGTATTTTGGTAGGACTAAAAAAATATTTGAAACACAAGTTAATTAAATATTTATAATTTTTATAAATGAAAATCCAAAAACCCGAGGACCCCCCCCCACCCACCCACACACACCTCCCCAAAAAAGGGGGTTGAAAAACCTAAATTTTTATTAATTCAATTTAATTTATTGATTATAAATCCAAAATACATAATTTAATTTAGTATTTGAAAAACTTGAACCAACCTCATCAATGGGGAAAACTTTCAATTTTTAAGCATATTTGGACATGGTAATTGCAAAAATATGCAATGTTGTAGAACAATCTCATGAAACTTGAGAACTCTTTAGAAAGAAAAAAACTTTCTATAACCATTTTAAACCTTACGAATTCCTAACAAAGTCAAACTTACCGCATATTTTCATATTTTAAAGAAAGAAACAACCAAATTGATGTAGTATTTTTTGATATGAAGCGGCTCATTCATCATATATCAATAAATATATTTGATGCTCACCAATCTATGGATAGAGGAAATTATTGCCGTGAAAAAAAATCCAGTAAAAAGTATGAATACCTTATCAAATCGCTAAGATATTTTTGTAGAATCGACCTGCCCGAAATCTTTTACGCATCCAATTGACTTTGTTTGGTAATGAGCCTTTCTACTTTTAATAATAGTGCCTTCAGCTAGCTGTTTGTTGAGAAGAAAGGAGGGAAGAGGCGTAGGCCAACGGTAAGGATGCCACATTTTTTTAAATGAACAGACGGCGGTTCATTTTATCAACATGTTTTCAAATGTCCAGTTTACTTCATTTTATCAATATGTTCTTAAATGTCCAATTTATCCTCTCAATGTATAGTTGCTTTTTTAACAATTATATTTTGACGTACACAATCACTAATTATTTATCGCTTAAATAGCACACGCACATAAATAACTTATAATTGTTTTAAAAACTTTTTCATGATGATGAGAGAATAAAATAAATTTACTTTAACCTTTACAAATCTAAAAAATATGATTTAAAAAAAAATAAAATTACCTTCAAATATTGGAGTGAAGAAAAGAAAGATAAGGAAGAGAAAGAGGTAACATTCTTCTTTATCTCTTATACCTATTAAAGAGAAGAAAAGGAAGAAGATGATAAATGGATAAAGAGCGTGAAGAAAAGAAAGATGCGTTCTTGGGGTTTGTTTTTCCTGGATTTAGTTTTTAGATTAATTTTTTCATAATTAAAATATAACCATTTAAAAAAATAAAAATCCCTTTTTATTCCATTCAGCTCTTAAATGCCTCTATGGATGGGGAATGCATGTGGACGAAAGAGAACGAAACCCTGATGAAAATGAAACTTCATACGTATTGAATGAAAAGCATTAATTATACTGGTAGGTTATCAGTTAAGGGATCGGCAACATATTATTAATCCCGAAATAAGTTAGTCTAGGATAAGTTCTCTCATCATATATATGAAGACAAAAAAGGTAGGATAAATAGTCCAAGAATTATAATTATCTTATACCTCCAACCAAATATGAGATAAAATAATCCTACATTTTATTTTGAAATTATTATAACTTATACCTCACACCAACCGACCCCGACAGTTACCAAAATATAACTTAAAAAATGTTAGACATACCAAATAATCATAAATGTTGACTGTTCAAGCTCAATTACAACGAAACAGTTCATCAGAAAATTTCATTAATTCAAAGTTACATGATTGATTTCTGCGCAATCATTTAACCTACTAAATGACTTGCCATTCACCTCTGCTTGACAAGCTCAAGATCTTGGAATTTGATGCTCTTTTTTCTTTTATGCTACCTATTTTCTCCTCTGCGTGGGAGAGTGCAGCCTCTAGCTGATCCAAATGCAGCTGCAATGTGTTCTACATTCCACACAAAGGTATCGCTGTAGTCCAGATAAAATCAATGAATTCAACTTGAAACTCTCTGCTCTTTTTCGAGGTTTTCGAGGATGTCAATGCATCTCTTGAGCAAAGACTTAGCGTGTTCATTCTTTTCCACATCATAGACTTGCACAAACTCACGGCTGAATGACACTTCTCCACCAGGCAACTGTCCAGTAGCTTTCAATAACTTCACCATTTCCACAAGGCACTCTGAAGCTGCAATGTGAACCTGAGATTGTGCATGTATAACAATGATTTAGGTCCACAATAAAATTCCTTAAAAAGAATCATATAATTGAAACTACTAGTCAAAAATATCCTTTTCTCGTAAATGTCTTCTTTTTTTTCTTTTTTTTTTGGGAGTAATGCTAGTCATAAAGGTCTGCTATAACTTGATTGAACCTCTCTTGAATGAATGATGAGATCAAGTTCATTTCAGCATCATTAACATTTCTTGTTGAATGCAGAAACATTGCTAAATGCATGCAGTGGCAACCTTGTGGGGCAAGGAAAGGACGTCAGACCTATAGAACAGTTAGTAAATTCCATCACCCTAGACATAAGATTGGGTGACCAGGAGACAGGACCGCAGAAAAAACAAGTATACAACAGCTATCCATACTTAATAGTCCTAACCAGCACAAAAAAATAGTTGAATTACTGAAGAAGGGATGATACTGCAATTGGTCAAAAAAAAAAAAAAAAAGGTAGGAAGAGACCAGCATGGAGATATCTCCATTAAATGTAATAACAGACAATCAGGTGTAGATAGTGGATGAAATGAAATAGTAGTAACGACACATGAAAGATAGGAATGCATAATGAAGATGACATACCTGGGCAATTTTTACTGTTTGTATAACCTCAAGTACTTTCACAGAGGTTTTGCAGAACAACTGAAAAGACCAGAATTTTAATTAGAATCCAGGTACAGTACTAGAACGGGACAAAAATGCAACTTTGGGATATGAATCACCTCATGGGCAAGAGAAACTATGCTGGCATATTGAGAAGTATCTTGAGAACCGATGGTCTCAGTGTGCAGCTTTGAGCTTAGCTCTTTAATTGACGAAAAAACAGACACTTTCACTGCAGAAAGGAAACAAGCATATCAGATCAGGCAAAAGTGCTTCACCCTCTTGGTAAAGGATAAATAATGATATGAGGGCAATACCTGGCCATGAAAAGTTCGGTGAAAGTGAAATTAAGAAAAAATCAATCAAGTTCTTCTGTTGTTGAATAACATCAGTTGCCCTTGCTATGTGAATGCATGCTGTTACACAATTTACTATCTTATCATGCGCGGAAGAAAAATCCTCCTCGTCTCCTGCAAATAATAAAAAGACATAATCAGACAAATGAATTTGAGCTTCTTGCATCCTTTTTTGTCTGGATTTAGAAGTATTTAATTATAAGAAAGTTTTTGGTGGTTTGAGTAATATGATGTTTCCCTTATCTGAATACCCCAGTTTTTTTTACATAAAGGAATCATGTAAGCGGACATATCAGCAACTTGTATCTGTTGTCCAAACTGATAACTCCATGCTTGCTATTTCTCTGATAATAAATCTCTTTTCTCAAGTATTTCCTATTCTAAATCCCTTCCAGAAGTCACTTGACCCTTAACCCTCTGACACCATATTCCTCTCTTTATACACCTGGTTGCCTATAATCTCATCCATTAGATGTTCATCTCAAACACTAAATCATTCAGTAACCTTTCGAATGAATTTGTTGTAAGACAAGATCGTAGCATGGGACAAATAATAGATATTGAGCATAATTCAGACTGACTTTACTACCTCAATCTTCAAAGATCACCCACAGATTGCGTTTTAATCATCTCCCCGGAGATGCTTTCACATACGGTGCATCCAACCTATTTAAATTCCAAAAAAGGTACTTTCCATTTATTCACCAATAACTGTGAGTCAATCTCAACTTAGTACGCATACTCAATTTTCCTTCTAGCATTGCCCTGATATTATTGGGCAAAGTATCTGGGACCTAAGTAAAGAGAGTTATACTCTGGCGTTTCATTACTACATGTCATCTTCATTGACAATTATTCAAGTAATTTTGTATCCTGCAGTCTGTTCGTGCTAAGACAAATTCAATTTTGAGTTCCCACTCATACTTGTCGTAGTAAAATAATGCTCGGGAATATCTATCCTCTTACTTCCAACAATTCTTCATAAAGTCCAGCTGGAGTATTCATCAAGCATCTCCTTATACTCTCACCAAATATCCTACTTATTCTATCACATGCTCTTTTGAAATCTTGGTCATTCATTATTAGGTTCAATGCCTTCCCCTGTTGTCGAGATCAGGTTCCAGACTCTGCTTTATACCCTTGTTCACCTATGGAACTCTTTCTCCTTATGTCTCATGTGTTTTGTTCATAACATAAATCCAGAGAAAGATAAATTAGTCTGTCATGCTCTTTTTTAGTGTTTCACAAGTGTGAATTGGGATGTTTGCCTCTTTAAATTAAAGCCTTTTTTCGATAACCCTTTTGATAAAGCCTTGTTCAATCATTTGATTGCCAACTTGTTTGATAGATTGGGGTAGGCGAAGTTCTTTGGGAAGGTAGATTTAGGCAAAGGATGTTACCAAGTGCGCATAACTGAAGGAAATGAGCGGAAGCTCTTGACCTACCCTTCACCCTATTGACAGTAAGTCGGGAATGAGACTGAAACTCACTTTCATTTATGACTTCGACAGGAAGAATCAAAAGTAGACAAGGCTCTTGGTCACTTCGACAGGAAGAATCAAAAGTAGACAAGGCTCTTGGTCGCCCTTCACCCTACTCACGGTTAGTCGACAATGAAACTTGGAATTCAATTTCATTTATGACTTTTGCCAAGAAAATTCACAAGGAGATCAAGGCATCAGCTAATTGTCTTTCTCAAAGTTCTCTAGCTAGGCTAAAGTGATCAAGAGAAGTTCTTTCTCAAGATCAACCTGAAATGCTCCCCAACTTTCTCGGAGGTTCAACACATTACTATAAAACAATCTCCTCGAAAGTCCGATACATTTATCTAAGGGCCTGTTTGGGTACAATAGTGTAATTACGAGAGTAGCAATTAATTACATGACCAAGTAATTGCATAGTATGGTAATTAAAAGGACTTGTTTGTTTTTCATGACATAATTAAAGTGTAACTCCAAATACCATGTTTGGTTGCACAAGCGTACTTAGTTTGATCTTTTATTTTTAAAAAAATTGATAGTAAAATGCAAATAATGTATGCAAGTTCCACATATCAAGGATTTCAATGACTCTTGAATTGGTGATTTGTCACCAGACAACACAGTACATATTAGCACCTAGATAAGGATAAGACTCCTGCTTGGACTATAGAATAGATGAGCGTGCACATGCCATAATCAGACTAATAATTGAGACGAGCAGTATTCAGTAATAGTTGAAATTGTCACATTATTTTTTTAAATGAACATGTACATAAGATTTAATGTGTGACAAATATAAGTATATATACAGAAAATATTTAAAATGAAAAAAGAAAGAATTTGAGAAGTCAACAGGTAATTATACCATGTAACAACCAACTCTTTCCTCCACCTTAAGAATTTGAGAGTGTAATTGATCTCCTCAATTCCACTCAATTCTATGCTAACCAAGTAATTTCACTTTATAGACGAATATGTCTATGTATCAAACCTAAATCAAATTATGAGCGGGCTTTCCAAACAGGCCTTAAGAGTCCAACATGAATTGCAACGAAGTTGATCACTCATTGGTGTGTTTGGTCCAAATGATAATGTTTTTCATGAAAATTGTCCCTTGAAAATGTATTCTTCAAAAACAAATGAGGTTTATTGCCTATTTTCTAGTTTTTGGTAAGCAACAAAATATTAACTTAAAAGCATTTATATGTAATTTAACAAAACACAATAGGGCTGGAATGGTGTGGGGAGTGAGGATTTGAGTGTGACGTGCAGTGGGATGCTTAAGGGTGGGGGTTGGGGGCGTTGGGTGGGTAGGGAGGAAAAATGCATTTGAATTGTCACTTATGGAATTTATTTCCCTACTTAGGAAAACCATTTTCCTCATTAAGGAAATTGTTTTATAGAGAAATATTTTGACCAACCAAACATGAAAAATTGAAAAACCTCTCTCCATACCAAACACACCCTCGGCATTCAATCAATATTCTACTACAAATTTGTGCATTTACTTGGTGGTTTATATTTATTAGTCATTGACAGTAATGATAAGTACAGTATCTCTAAGTTAAAGCAACACCAAGGAGATTGAGGTACTTTTGAGGCATTCAGATCACTACTCACTTCAAATAAGATATTGTCATGAAGTAAAAAGTAAATACCAAAAGTAAAAAATAAGAGCTTTCACAAGTTAATGCTAACTTAGGCTTAAAATCAAGAAGAGGGTGTTCAGATTGGTTGTTTCAAGCTATGTTGCTCAGACTCTTAAAAAGTGTCAGTGGGTGTGTCGTATTCGCCAAAAGTAGTGTATTTTCGGAGAATCCGACACGGGTGCAGCATTGAAAGTGAAGAGTCCGCGCAACTTAGGTTTCAAGTAGTTTTTGGCTTTTAAGCTCTTTTTTATTTTTGGAGGTATTTGGGAAAGACAAAAAGTGCTTTAAGCATCTACTTTTAGGCCAAAAAGTACAAAAATAAGCTAAAAACCGAAGGCTGGATAAGACCAACTTATGGCTTTTAGCTTATAGGTTACTTTTGAAAAAGCCAATCCAACCACCCCCGAAGAAAGCTTTAGATGGGCTAAAACCGAATTTTGCCAATAGTGAATGTGAAATGGATTCAAAGATGATAAAATATGCGTCATTAACTGCATACATCTTTAATGAGGGAAATGACATAAAATAATTCATGCAATACCTCCTCTGAGATCACTTGACAAATTATTCCCAGTAGTATTGATTTGCAGACTGCACATGTCAAATAATTGTGGAAAAGCTTTATTGAAGAAGTCTGGATTATTGAATGCCTTTATAATCTGAAAGGAGAGATGACCAAAGGAAATAGTATTTACTGCCATGAAACATGAGGAAGCTCAAATGTAACAAAAAAAAATTATCAAATATCAAAGTAGACAATACAAAGCAGAAACGAGATTAATTTCTACCCATATTATTTCGTAGTATATATGGAAAGAAAGCAAGGGTGCTAAGATCATCCCTATCAGCATATATGTACTAAATTCCCAACTTATATCCCAAAGAGCATTTGATTCGCTGCAATTTCCAGTACAGCAGTATGATATTGGTTCCTCACCTTTTCAATTATAGCACGCAAACAACTATGCCTCAAAACTCTCTCTGAAAACATTCCGGAATTTCGGATTGAATAGCAAGGAGTCCTCAAGACACAGTTCCAGTTTGCCAAAAACCAGTGCTCCAGCTTAAAAATACGTGCAAGTATTCTATATGATTAACAGCTTTGCTTTTAGATCTATATCTATCCGGTTATCCACTTCTTGCACACATAATTTCCACCTTTCATCCCCTTGGTGCAAAATCTTGAACTATGGTTTTGAGCAGTCTTCAACAATTGGGGATCTTTTTACCTAGAAGAAGGATTGTTTGTGATTGGTGGGGGGGGGGGGGGGTTCAATTCCGCTGCACATTAAAATCCCATATTCGATATTTACCATCATCTAAAGCATATCTTAATGGATTATGAAGAAGCTAAAAGATTTGATCTTCAAAATCCTAAACTGCCAATGTTGAACATGTCTGAATGATGTGACACTATGCAACTATGATGATTTAAGTCATTTTACTTGAGGATGGTTTGGTTTGTGTAATAAGGGATAACAATCTTGGGATAAGATATGGGATTATTTTATCCTACGTTTGGCTAAGATTTTGCTTCCAAAATAGCAATCCCAGGATTATATATAACACAATTATATTATTATAATATCACATTCAATGTGAGAAAACAATCCCCGGATAAGACACTAAAATGATAACGATTCTTTTCTCCGAAGCTCTCACAACCCAAACTTTTATCTGCTTCCCAAGGGGATTGCTTAGTGGGCACTGAAATGGATTGAGAACCTGAGGTCTCCAGTTCAAATCCCAGCAGAGACCAAAACCCTATATGATTTCTTCCCATATGTCCTGGCCTGGACGAAGTTATCAAGTAAATGTTGGACGTAGGAGGTGACAACTAGCTCGGACACCACAGTTACAAAAGAAAAATGAAAATATTTCATAGAAAGAAGATTATTCACATAATTGCTGTCAGATATTGCAGGCAAAAAATTTGTGTATCCCTGCCTGCATGAACAAAGGTGCTCAAAGAACCAGAGTGCAAATACCTGTTCAAGACAGGAGAAAGCTGCTTCACGGTACTTCTTTGATTTCTTTGAACATGCAGATAATATAAGACTCAAAATGGCATCCGGAGCATCAGGATCAGCAGCAGAAATTGATTTATGACACGACACACAGAGTGCAGATAACGCACAAAGTACTGCATCTTTTCCCTGGATCATATCAATGCATTTATGTTAAATTAACACTATCACAAGAATTAAACAATAAACACAATATGCTATACAGACTTGAGTAAAAGGATCCAGGTGATAAATTAAGTCTTCAAGGAAAAGGGATAGTTACCAATATATACCATTCAGCCATCTAATTTATCAAACATGGCCAAAGTATACGTTAAATATATACGTGGTAGGACATGGTGTGTATACGTGTGTATATTATAGGTATTGGGCTGTAATTTCTCTTGAAAAAACCTTAGAACTATCATTGTTTGACTTGATCTCTCGGAATCAAACTTGAGTCTACTTAAATAAGTTACTATAATGTGAATTAACAACAACATACCAAAAGTGTAACCACAGGCGGGGTTTAGGGAGGGTGAGATGTATGAAGATAGAAAGGTTATTTCTTTTTTTGAAATTAGTAATGTTGTGTTCCTCAGCATTAAGCATATGCTGGTGACCTCCAAAAAGAAAAGTACATGGCAAGACAAGGAAGGCTAATTACAAGGATCCTAGCATATCAACTAGTTGCTCTACCTCCTTTATACATTCCTGTTTACACCAAAAAAACATATACGCAATACAATTTTCATTTAACTTTCTGTATGGAGCTTAATATGTTATCGTAGCATCTTCCATTCATTTCCTTCCATTATGGCCACCATATGCAAGCTGAAATCATTCTCCACCACTTCTTTTAACTTTTACTTCCTCCTGTCCTGATCTAGCAACTCAGCAGGCCAACAGTATGCTCTAGCATCATCCAATTGTTACCAGTGAAGCTCAAAAACAGAGACCATAGTTGATGTGTAACTCTACCATGTAGAAAAAGATGATTGTTGGTTTCATTTGTCTCATTGCATAGAAAACACCTTGGTACTAGTTGTACACCTTTCATCTGCAGTATCTCCTGAGTCAGACAAGCCCTCTTAGCTACTAACCAAACAAAACATTTGAGACCTTGCTGATTTCGAAATTTCTTCCTGTACAGCTTGTTAACTGTGAACCTCGTGTTTCCATGAGACTGTATCTGGCCTTGCTACAAAACCTTGAAACTCTCTGATTGCATTTAACAATTGTGCCACCCTATTTATTTCCCAATCATTCAAGTGTCTCCTGAAAGATATGCCCATCCATTTGACCAGCTCTCAGCTAGAGTGATATCAAGATTGCTACAGAAAGAAAATAACTCGAGGAAAGATCGCATTAATGCCACCCCTCTTACCCAAACATCTTTCCAGAATAGGATTTTAACTCCATTTCCTATTATGAGTTAGATGTTTCCTGGTAATTTGGTCCAGAAGGATCTTATTGTTCTCCATGCTGAAACTCCATATGGTATAGTGTCCTAGCTATACTTATGATGTATAGCTTCTCTCCAGCGAGCATATCTCCACAACCATTTCATCAAGAGACATCCATTTTGGATTCTAAGATTCCCAACTCCAAGAAAACCTGAGAGCTTAGGCAGCTGCACTACTTTCCAGTTAACTAGATAGTACCCCTTCCCTTCTTTGTTTCCAAACCATAGAAAATCTCTTCTAAGTTTGCCCAATTTCTTTAGCACCTTGGCAGGTATGGGAAATAGACAGATGAAATAAGCAGGGAGAGAGTCCAGCACTACATTTATCAATGTGTGTCTGCCACCAAGTGACAAATATTGAGATTTCCATCTGACTAACCTCTTCTCTGACTTTTGGACTATCCCATCCCATATCAGTAGCTCTTTATGTTCGCTTCCTAGAGGCATTCCCAAGTAAGTTATTGGGAATTGCTCAATTCTGCATCCAAGGATGTTTGCCAATCTTTGCATCTGAGCTACTTCCTTGATAGGGAATAAACTGCTTTTCCTCCAATTGTCCCTCAAACAAGAGATAGCTTCAAAGATCACAAGTGTCACTCTGATATATTTGTTCTGATCGTCTTTTGCCTCACAGTATCATCAGCATACAACAATTGGCATATTTCCATATTCACACCTGCCCTGTTACCAACTTCAAATCCCCTTATCCATCTATTTTGCATAGCCACCCTAAGCATGCTAGTCAGCCCCTCTATGACCATTATGAATAGCAAAGGGGAGAGGGGATTTTACCTGCCTCAAGCCCCTTTCAAATGTAAAAAAACCCCACAAGTTCTCCATTCACCAGAATAGAGAACCTGACAGTTTTAATACAAAAACCTATCCATTTTAACCATATATTTCCAAACCTCATCTGCCTTAGGATGTTCAGAAGAAACCTCCAATTTACATGGTCATAAGCTTTTCTCAAATCAAGTTTGCACGTGATTCCTGCTCCGTCTACTCTTAATCTTGGCTCCACACATTCACTGGCTATTAAGGCAGCATCCATGATCTGTCTGCCCTTCATAAATGCCATCTAGTGCTTGTTCACCAGCTTGTTTACCACCTCCTTGAGCCTTTCAGCTAGCACATTAGCTATGACTTTGTACACCCCACTAATTAGACTTATTGGTCTAAAGTCCCTCAGTGATGTAGCTCCACTTTTCTTTGGAATAAGTGCCACATAAGTCGCACTCATGCTTTTTTCAAAATCTTGGAACTCATGGAAGTGTTTCATAGTGTTCAAGATATCTTCTTTCGAGACACTCTAAAATTCTTTATAGAAGGTCATTGGGAAACCATCACATCCTGGTGCCTTGTTACTAGCATAGAGCATGATGCTTGTAAGACTTCTTCCTCCTCAAACTGCCTCTGCATCCAGATCTGTTCCTCCAAGCTAATGCTTGGGAAGTATTGTAGGTTTAGATTAGGTCTCCATGTCTCTGTCTCTCTGTAGAGACTCTGATAGTAATTTTGTATTTTGTCTTGATCAGTGTTTTGGACGGCGAAAGGCGACAAGGCTTTGCCTCGCCTCACGGCAAGGCGCTCGCCTTTTTGAAAAAGGCAACAATCTATACTAAAATCATAAAATATTTAATTGCATATATAAATATCTAAAATCTCAATAGCAATAATATATATTAGCAAATATTTCAATCCAAAAAGGCAAAAACTAATAATAGATACTAAAAGTCTAGACTCTAGATTGACAAACAATACTAGAGATTAAGAGGACCTTTCATCACATTCCGCCCCGTGGATGATGCACTTCCACTAGAAGACATCTTTTGAGATTTTGAGGGAGGCCTCATTTCATCAAATTCATCCAAATCATCATCAAAATCAACACTAATGACGGGTTCTTCTTGCTGTCCATTTGATATTTTTAATTATTCGCCTTTTTATTTTCCACATATGCCTTAACTTGTTCTCTAATTTCAGGCGGACAACTTGGACATTGTTTTACATTCTTATATCCATCGATCAAGTGTTGCTTGTGTCGACTAATTCCACCATTATATGTAACTTTACAGAACGTACAAGTAACAGAATCTCTTGTCAGTCCTTGTCTGTCATAGTTCCATCCAATATCCTTCCTTTTGTTATGATCCACCGCTGTTGAAATCACACTATTAATGGACGACAATTAATATTATATAAATTAGTATACAACATATTATATTAATAAAGAAATCATAAATTTCTTTAAAAAAAATTGTGCAGTCCTCTGCTCCAGTGAACAGAGTATGGAACAGAGCAACTGGGAACAGAACTGAAAAAAAAAAAAGAGTCGCGCAGGTCTGGAACAAAGCTGTGAAAGAAGAAGAAGAAAGGAAAAAAAAAAACGAACTGGAGAAGCTGAGTCGTAGTCGCGCAGGTCTTGGAAGTTGGAACTACTGAAGAAGAAGAAGAAGAAAAGAAGAAACAAGAAAGAAGAAGAAAGAAGCTGAGTCGTAGTCACGCAGATCTTGGAAGTTGGAACTGAAAAAGAAGAAAGAACAAAAGAAAAAATAAGAAAGAAGAAGAAAATAAGAAAGAATAGTTACCTCACCTGGGTTGCGCAGTGGAGAAGGTTACAGGTCTGGAATGGAACTGGAGAAAAACAATCGCAGGTCGCGCAAGTTGGAGAAGAAACAATCGCAAGTCCCGCAAGATTTTTCCCAATAAAACCCTAGAAGTCTTTTTTTATTATTAAAATCAGGGAACTGAAAATAATTTTTAAATAATATGCAAAAGGCGACGTCCCGTCGCCTCTCGCCTCGCCGTCGCCTCTCGCCTTTAGGGCGCCTCTTGTCGCCTTTCGTAGGAGCGCCTCGCCACAGCATATAAAGGCGATAATGCCGTGCCTCGCCTCGCCTCTCGTCAAAGGCGACGAGGCACTCGCCTTTCAAAACACTGGTCTTGATAGCTTCTGGATCAGTGATATGTGTCCCTTCCTCTTCAATTTTGTCAACTGTATTACATCTCTTATGAGCTGTGGCCATTCCGTGGAAATACTTGGTGTTCTTATCTTCACTTTTCAATCATTGGATTCTAGACCTCTGCCTCCATGCTATCTCTTTCATTCTTGATCTAAGTTGCTCGGACTCTCCAAAAATGTTGCCACACTCATGTCAGATCCTTTAAAAATACACTATTTTTGGAGGATCCGACACACGCCCATCAACATTTTCGAAGAGTCCGAGCAACATAGTTCTTGATCACCTTCTCAAACTCCATTGCCAAATGAACTTTCTGGAGTAGCACATCGTCCGTGAGTGCTCTTTGCTCCATGATACTTTCTAATCCAACAATTTGATTTAGGATGTCCTCCCTTCTTTGTCTCCAGTTGTTGCTGTTTTCCTTCCCCCATTCTTTAATTTCCCTTTCAAGAGTCTTAGTTTGGTAGTCAGGATGAATGATGGGCTTCCAGTTACATTGAAAGAGTCCCACCATTCTTTTACCCTATCTTTGAAACCCTCCACTCCCAACCACCATTGTTCAAACTTAAAATATGACTTCTTGAAATCCATATCTCCATATGTAAGCATGATAATATTATAATCTGATCCCAGTTTTGGCATCAATGATTGTTTGATGTGTAGGTATTGTTTCTTCCACTGTGAAGAAAAGAGGAATCTATCTATTCTAGAAGCAGTCTTGTGATTTTCACTCCTCCAAGTGTAAGACCCTCCAAATAATGGAGGGTCCACAAGCTCCATGTCATTGGTCCATTCTGAAAACCCTGTGCACCATTGATTCTTCGGCAGTTGGCTCTCTCCTCTAGATATCTGGTGAGTTGAAGTCACCACATACTACCCATGGTCCCTCAAAAAGGCTTCTAATGGCTACCAATTCCCACCAAAGTTCCCTCCTTTCCAGTCTATCACATTCTACATAAATAACGCTTAAATGCCATGTCAGTTCTGGTTCTATGCCCTCAAATTTGCAAGTAAGCATTTGATCTCCACTGCCTACCATTTCCCCCCTTCCAAACCCTTTTGTCCCATAACACTACTATTCCCCCACTCCTTCCAATAGCTTTTAAATGGACTTCTTCCAACCATTTGTTGTTCCAGATTGGTTGGAAGAGATTAGAATCATTCCTTGTTAGCTTAATTTCAACCAATACATGAATGTCAGCCCCCTACTGGAGCAACAAATTTCTTACAAATTCTCTTTTCATCTCCCCATTTAACCCCCTTACATTCCAAGATAAAAGTTTTATCTTCGTGGTAGACCCTCGTGTGAGATTATCCCTCTTGTTCTTGGCTCCCATTTCTCTGAACTTCATATTGAAAGCTCAATTCCTGATTTCTTTAGGAATTACTGCTTTGGGACTCTCCACTTCTCATTCCCCCTTTTGTTTTGTTCCATTCCTCTCCTTTGATAAACCCTTAATAGCAGTTCATATGCTATGTCCTCGCACCCTTCGAAAGCTACCCCAAATTTTTCCCTCAATTTGATGACATTTGAATGTACCTACAATGTTGCTTTCTCCTTTGCTTCTTCCTCACTCATCAACTCATCCATTTGTAATAGTCCTATATTATTGAAGAAAATCATCTACTTTGGATTACTCTCCTGGGTTCCTTCTCCTTCCCCATGTAATTCTTCGGTGCTAAGTGACGTAGGGTCATTGTAAATAGTTAGATCCCCACTGTCACAATCCCCCAAGTTATCTCCTTTTAAGTCTGAAGGTAAAAAATCCCCCCTTTCAATTATTTCATCGTCCTGTTGCATGTCGATATCCAGAAGTTGGTTGGACTCTGGTGGCAGATTAAAATCCTCTTCCCTGTCTCTTGAGAAGGTGGCCTCTTCTACATTATCACTGAGGGAGAAAGAGCTTCCAATGAATAGTTCTTGCCCAATTCTACATTAATGAAATTAGTAAAAGGTTCCACAAAATGTTTCTGATAAGTCTTAGAAGACCGAGTCCTTTGGGCTGAAGGCCCAACAAGATTTAATGAGATATTTGGCCCAGCAGAAATAAAGATATGACCCAAAGGCTCCTTAAAATTTAAAGAGCCATCAGAATGGGGTCCCACTCCCACTAACCACATTAATCCTTATCTCTTTTACTCTATCCCCTTCTATAAAGTTAAAAGCAGTTGTTATATCCCTTTCAGGCCTCTGGATTATCACATGAATAGTCTCTTTCTCTTTCCTGGGTTGTGGCAGACTACCACCCTCTTCCCCAAGACATCACTGACATCTCGATTATTGTGCACCTCCACCCCACTCCTGTACCTCGCCCATGTATCACACCAAACCGGCAGCGAGAATGATAATCTCCATCATTTACTTCGACTGTGGAAGGAATCTGCTCTCTGGGTCATTTAACTTGAATTCTAGCCCATCTAAGATGATTTTTGAGTTTAGTTTCCTCCTCATTTTTGGTCTTTTCTGACCATAAGTGCAATGGAATCCCTAAAACCCTAATCCAAAACCAGTTGAAAGTTTTGTGATCTGGACAGGCACCTGCCTTTGGAGACCACCATTCTAACAAAAGCTTGCTTCCTTGTCTTCTCTAGTCCCCCAACAAGATATGCTCAACATCTTTTCTGGATTGGAATTCAAACAAGAATTGGACTCCATTCATATCATGGACCAGAAGATTTTGAGCCCCTTTCCACATATGTTGAGCACATTTTCTCATGTCATTCCGAGTGGGTATTTCGCCGCACTCAAGGAAACATCTGACCAGGCATCTGTTGAGAAGATCATTCCCCTCTATTTTTGAGGCTGCTTTCAGGGTCAACTGCTCCATGTCTATTTCAGACTCTCTTTGAATCCATTTACTTTTTTTCCAAGGCTTCTTTGAATCTCCTCTCTCCCTTAATGTACTGAGATGAAGCATCTATAGTAGTATTTATTGCACCTCGTATTCCTGTGTCTCTATTAATGAAGTTCTCAATTCTAGTCACAGGACCACTCCAACCTTCATTAAATTTGTTTTCTGGCATGATGATGACTGTTCTTGTTTGGCCATTAACCGAAATTACCGAAATGAATCTCCCATATTTGAACTTTAAGGAGCAGTAAAAGCTGGTAGAGATATCTCTACCCCTCCAAGATTTAAAGCTTCTCCCCTTTATGGCAGTAGCTTCTTTCAACCTTCTGCATAACCAAAAAAGAGCTCCTTTGCTCAGCACCATCCTCATATGGCTTTTTGAACTTTCCACCCAGTCATACCAAGTCTCTGAGCAAGATTTGGACTCAATTAGATCATAGGACTTGGCCCCTAGTCTGAAATAGATTTGAATTTCCACCAAAAAGAAAAGGCTAGGAAACAAAAAAGGAAATGAAACGAGAACTCCGGTGGTCGAATACTGTTGGAGTAGGAGTTTCAAAGGCCTCGAAGGGACCTTTAGTGTTGCACCTTGGGAGTAGTGCCTGGGAGCTTTTTCTCCCCTCTGCAAATAAAACTTAACCCATTTGGTAGAGAAGTTATTTCTGATAGACCTTCAGCTCAAGAAAAAAGACCCTTGTCAAGAGTTTTGAAAATGCAAGAGTAAAAAATCTACAATAGAAATATTGAAGACAAAATAGTACTGACATCAAAAATAGTAAAGATAACCAAAGTAATAAGAAAGAACAATAATATACAATGGACGGATAAGATAATGTTAGCGTAAAAGTGATAATACTAGTAAGGGAGCAGATAGGTGCACCAGACTAGAATCAAGCTCTACCACTGAAAAGAGGGAATCGCTTGACTACCTCTTATCTAGGATCATGTCCTCAACGAGCTGAAGATGTGTCACGACTCATGTGTTGTCTAATTAACTCTGAATTCTTCCTCCGTCTACCTCTCCCGAGACCTGACTCTACCAATCTCTCGCAGCTCCTTGTTGAGGAATCTATGTTCCTCCTATTCATATGCTCGAACCATCTCACCCTTGCTTCCCGCATCTTATCCACCATGAAGGCACTCCCACTTTGCCTCATATATCTTCATTACTAATCTTGTCTCTCCTAACATGACCTGTTATCCATCTATCGTCATTTTTGTTATCTTCATCTTTTAAATGCGAGTGTTTTTTACTAGCCAACACTCAATGCCGTACAAAAATGTCGATCTAATAGAGTTGTTAGACCTTACTTTTACGTCTTGTGACACATTCTTATCACATAAAACACCGAATACAAGCCTCCATTTCATCCACCCTTCTCCAATACGATATGCAATATTCTTGTTGATCTCCGCATTTCCTTAGATTATCGACCCAGGATACGTGAAGCTTTCTCTCTTTGGGGATGACTTGAGTATCAATCAAACTTTCTCATCTGCCCCTTCTAATGTATCACTGGACTTGCACTCCATGAATTTTGTTTTAGTCTTCTTCAACTTGAAGCATTTTAGACCCTAGGATTTGTCGTTAACTGTTGCACGTTTCGTCGATATATATTATGTCATCTGAAAAAAATACACCATGACACCTCCCCACTCGTCTATCACTAAGAAAATAAAAACAGGAA
Organism: Solanum virginianum; assembly: GCA_000787875.1. NCBI lineage: Eukaryota > Viridiplantae > Streptophyta > Magnoliopsida > Solanales > Solanaceae > Solanum > Solanum virginianum. The sequence goes on from DF358756.1 coordinate 21,690, forward strand.
AAAAGTTGATCCTTGATGCAACCTATCACAACTGAGAAGTGTTTAGAGTCTCCTTCCATTGTTCTTAATCGGGTCTTGACCCTATCATACATGTTCTTTATTGTTATAGTATATGCCATGAGTACACCTCTCGACTCCAACCATCTCCATAGAACCTCTCGTGGGACCTTGTCGTCTGCATTTTTTGAGTCAATGAACACAATATATAAGTCTCTTTCTTATCCTTATACTACTCAAACAATCTTCTACCAAGATGAATGGCTTCTAATGCAAATCACTCCGGCATGAATGCGAATTGGTTCTTGTAAATAGACACATCCATCCTCATCTCCATCACCCTCTCCATAAACTTTTCTAATGTGGCTTAGTAGCTTAATGTCCCAATAGTTATTACAATTTTGAATCACCCCTGTTCTTGTACAACAAAACCACAGTACTCCACCTCAATTTTTTGGGCATTTTAGTAGTCCTAAAAATGACATTTTTTTGATATCTGAGAAACCCGTCCTTTGGACCAAGCACAACCTTCTAAACACAGCGAGCAATGGATCCGCCCCTCTACCCTTCTCCACTTAAATACAAGGATTCACTTTGCATGGTTAGGGCTTGAACCTGGGATCTCAGCCACAAATCCTCCACCCTTTGCCACTCGAACTAGGTCATGGGGGCATCCTAAATATGACATTAATTAGCCACTTCACACCTTTTTTGCCTATACTATTCCAAAATTCCATCGAGACGAGTTGCCCCGTTAACCTCTTCGAACTTTACACTTATAGTACCCAAAATCATGAGGACTTTTGGAGTGCTCTAGATCACCCAACACAATACTCCTCCACTAAGTTGCTCTGACTCTTCATATTTGGTGCTGCACCCATGTCAACATGACGTGGATGTGGGATTCGTACCCAATTTGGTCAGGTGGTTTTGTACTTTGACAGAATTTGAGGGAGAAATTTTGGACAAATTCAGTGATTTATGTAATCAAAACTAATACTAAGGTTCAATTGAAGAAATGAAATACCTTGGATATATAAATTTCTATTGTCACCGCCTTTCCATGATTCTCCTCTTTTTTGAAATTGGTAACATTGTATTATATCAACAGAGTACATAGGTTGTACTCAAACCTTATATACAAAAGTGCTCCAAAATCCACTGCTCTGTGTCTAAATTGAGTCTAGAACATCAACTATAGAGATAGTATCATTAGAGTAAAGTTGGTTACACCAAAAACATAACAACAAAATACAGTTTAGTTTAACATCCTGCAAACTATGTTCTATGCCTTCAAAACATCTGGAATTTCTCTCTTTCCAGATTGCCCACCAGATTGAAGCAGGGATAATTCTCCATCTATTTCTGTCTTTTGCAGTAACACCTGTCTCCTCCCAGGTGTATAAGGCCTTAATTACCCTCCTAGGTCTTATGCCTTTGAGGTTCAAAAAGATCCTCCATATCTGTTGTGTATATCTGCAGTGTAGGAATACATGGTTTACTGTTTCTAGAGTTTCCCCACATAGGAAACATCTAGAGCATAAGATTATTCCCCTTTTCATCACATTATCCTGAGTCAGGGCAGCCTCCTTAGCAAGCAGCCAAATAAAACATGAAACTTCTAGAGGTATTTTACACCTCTATATCTGTTTCCATAGCAAGTTGCCTTGCTCCTGTCTTGGTTGATCCATCATCCTGTAAGCTGACTATACCTTGAAATCTCCTCTTTATCATCCAGCAATCTTCCTCTTCATATTTTGTCCCTATCACTTTTGTCCATAGTGTCTGATTTCCATTTGCATATTTCCACAACCACTTCATTCTGAGAGCTTTGATATGCATCTTGACATTCTTTATGCCTAGACCCCCATTCTTCTTTCCAGTCGTGACAGACTTCCATTTTACTAGGTGAAACCCTCTATTCTCTTTATTTCCTTGCCATTCTTATGTTGTCCAATCTTTTAGTGACCCCTGTTGGAATACGAAACAGACATAACATATAATATATATAGTATGATACGCACGACCA
>DF358756.1:25907-46255 GCA_000787875.1 Solanum virginianum
ACCCCCCCCCCCCCCCCCGCGACAAATACTGAGTTTTCCACCTGGCCAGTTTTTTCTCACACTTCTCTATCATCCATTCTAGATTTCAGCAGAATTGCAATTTGCTCCCAATGGCATACCCAAATAAATGGAGCGTAGAATACCAACTTCACCCCCTAGAATTGAGGCTAGCCAATTCATATTATTGACTTCATTGATTGGGTACATGAAGTTTTTCCTCCAGTTTATATGTAGCCCAGATATCCCTTCAAATAAGACCAGAATTACCCTTAAGAATTTCTGTTGATCAACTTCAGCTCCGCAAAAAATCAAAGTGTCATCTGCATACTGGAGATGTGTCACTTCCAGGCTCCCTGCACCCACTCTGGCCACCTCAAACCCTTTTACCCACCCTCTCAAACTAGCTGTCTTAATCATGTTGTTGAGCCCTTCCATAGCTAATAAGAACAGAAAAGGGGAGAGTGGTCCCCCTGTTTGAGATTTGAAGAAACTTGTAGGGGAACCATTGACTAAAAAGAGAAGCTGATGACTAAAACAGAGAAGCTGATAGTGGATATGCAGAATTTTATCCAATTCAACCATTTTTGTCCAAATCCCATCAACTCTTAAGACCTTCAGCAAGTATTTCCAGTTCACATGGTCATATGTTTTCTCTATATCCAACTTACAAAGAATACCTGGTTCCTTTTGTTTGATTCTGGAATCTACAACTTCATTGGCAATCAGCACTGCGTCCATGATTTGTTTGCCTTTGATAAAAGCCATTTGCTGTGAGTCTACCAGTTTGTCCATTACTCCTTTCAACCTTTCTATGAGTACCTTGGAAATTATCTTATAGATGCTACCTATAGGACTGATGGGTCTGTAATCTTTCAGTTCCTTGAGAAACTTGCCTTGCAAGGTCATGTTCTCCTCTTCAGTTAGTCTTGGGCATTGACTGCTTTGATATGAAGGCCTCCATTGTTGTGTTTCTTTGTATAAGTTCTCATAGTAAGCTGCTATCTCCCTTCCAATTGTGTTTGGATTTTGTGTGATCTCCCCTTGTATGCTTAGTTCATCTATATTATTATATCTCCTGTGGGCATTTGCTATCTTGTGGAAAAATTTGGTGTTATTATCTCCCTCTTTCAGCCATAGCACTCTTGATTTCTGCCTCCAAGACACCTCCTCTTTTTTGGCCAGCTCCTCTAGTTCAAGAAGGATTGTTGTTTTTGCTGTTGTCTCCTCCTCAGTAAAAGTCCTGCACTCCCTGCTAGAATCTAGTGCTGCTAGCTTTTCTAGAGTTCTCTTTCTTTGTATACCCAAATTTCCCCCTTCTTCTTGCCTCCAATCCTTGAGTTTGAGTTTTAGAGCTTTGAGTTTACATGCCAAGACATAATCAGGTCTTCCTGAGTAATTGAAAGATGACCACCATGCTCTGACTCTATCTACAAAGCCGTCTGATTATAACCACCAGTTTTCAAACTTGAAATAACTTTTTTTCTTCTCCCAGCAGCCTCCAATTAGTGCTATAGGAATGTGGTCAGATCTCACTCTCTGCAGGGGAATTTGTTTCAAATTCTTGAAACTGTCATCCCACTCTTCTGATACCAGTATTCTATCAATTCTAGAAGTTGCTTCCTGTTGATCTCCCTTAAACCATGTAAATGTGACACCTTCTAGTTGCAAGTCCACTAATTCCATGTCCTCTATAAAATCAGAGAACTCCCTCATGCCTTTTGTTCTTTTGTCACAATTTTTCTTCTCAGAGATGTATCTAGACACATTGAAGTCCCCACACACTGCCCAGGGTCCCTCCAGCAGTCCCCTTATGGAGCCCAGTTCTTCCCACACCATTCTCCTTGTAATAATTTGGAGCATACACTCCGGAAATATGACAGCTAAAATCTTGTGATTGTGACTCAAATTTACAAGTGATAGAGTAAGAACCAATTTCCAAAATATTCCCCTCCCAATCCCTCCCTTCCCACATTAGTAAGACCCCTCCCCTTGTCCCACTTGCTTCTAAATAGGCATGTCTTACCCATCTACCCCCCCAAATCTGTTTTGCCAGCTCAGAGATGTTCCCTTCTAGTTTAGTTTCTTGGAGACAGACAATGTCTGCTCTCCATTCAACCAACAGGCTATGTACAATCCTTCTCTTCTCCCTGTTATTTAATCTCCTAACATTCCACGATACTAGTTTGACCCTCATCATGTGTTGGAGGTTATGTATCTCCCCTTATTCCTGCTACCTGAGCTTTTGAATTTTACATCAAAAGCTACTACACTTTTGAGCTCTTCTGCCCCCTTGATCCTGAATTTTTTAATTGGTGTATCCTGTTCCATTCTCCGTACCTGTCAGCAACTATCTATTTGTAAAAGCAATTTTGTTGCCTCTTTTTCATGTCCTTGGAAGTCAATCCCAAAGATTTTCCCCAGCCTTATTAAATTCTGTTGCACCCACGTAGAGTGCATGTTCTCTTTATCTTGGAGTCTGCCTTGTTGTTCTATCATTATTGGAACAGATTCCTCCACCCCCCCCCACTGTACCAGGTCTGTATTTGCAGACTGGTTTGTCAGCCCAAACTCCTCTGATTCAGCAACTCTTCCACCTTCCCTCATCTTTATGGAGTTATATTGCTTCTCCAATCAAGATCCGAATTCCCCTGTTTTCTTCCTCCAGTTGTTCCGTCACTGTTCTCGTGTCATTCCTCTGCTTTTCCGCGATTGAGATGTTTCCTTGCAAGGCTGCTGTGTTGTTTATCAACATAAGATCCTTATGGGCTTCTGTCCATGATTCTCCTCTTTATCAATATTTTCCTCAAGTCCTCCCTATAATATCTCATAATTTAAGTTTTATAACTTTATTTTAGATATTTAAATTATTTTTAGCTGAATCCCTGCACTCGTATCCATATAATGGATTCGTATCCCCAAATCTTAAAATTTTGATCATAGCGGATTCGACCCTCTAGATCTGCACCCATATCGGACAACCAAACCCGAGTCCGAGCAATTGTATTTAAGAGTTTATGGGAGTATGCTTGTCGTCATCATCATCTAATGTGTGCCTCTTCCACCAATACTTTTGTCATCTTTGACACTAAAAGCAGGTGTTATCCTGACCTCGAGCTGTCGTCATCATCATCTAATGTGTGCCTCTTCCACCAATACTTTTGTCATCCTCATCTTTGATGCACTTTATTAGGTCTAAGTCGTGGGCCTTCCCCCCTCTCGCTTTGGCGAGTCTATATAACTTCATATCCTCGCCTTTATCCTCTAGCTCTTCATACAACCGTTCAAATGTTGTCTTCTTTGCCGCCGTAGCCACTAACTTTGCTCCATTTTACGCCATCTTAAACCTCTCCTATTCATCCTCTTTTTCTCCGCATTTTTACTCTCCATTAACTTCATAATAGCAACCTCCTTGGCTTTCACTTTCCCCTGGACCTCAACATTCGACCACCAATCGCCTCTCTATCAACCAAAATCATTCTTCGAGATCCCAATACCTCTCTAGTTGCTTCCCTAATGCAATTAGTTGTCCCATTCCACATACAATATACATCCCCACTACTATAATATGATGTGTTACACATAATTTTCTTAGTGAATTCAGTCATAGTCAATATCAACAGGATTTAGCAAAAAATAATCACAACACCGATTCATTTTTGAAATGAATTTCAGTATGATAAAAAAGAATAGCATGAGTTCATAATTCAGAAATCACTCTTAAATGAAGAACGTGTTCTTTTACCCTCTGATTTTAGATGGACACAACACCAACAGAGCAGCAGGATTACAAACTTGTTATTTTGGAAGTATATGATCACTAAAACATAAGTAATTTTGCATATATATACATACACACAAGACGCAAACATACAAGCAGTTCGATGCTACGCAAAGCATCATGTAGTGATCATAGGGAACAAAAGGGAACTTTTACAACATGAAACAACATGTTATGAAACAGTAGAGTACTTCCTTTTGCATCAATTTATAGTTGTTTGTATGGAACCAGAGTTCAAGACACAATTCAAGTTTTGTACTATATAGTGGCAATTAAAACAGAAGATGTTACATATTTACACCTCCACTTTATTTTATCTGATGTTGTTTGATTGAATAGAGTTTAAGACATTAAATGAATTTTGTATCATATAGTGGCACAGAAAATATATATATAAAGAACAATCAAAAGTTTGGCTGAAAAAATATTACAAGTTCAAAAGTTGAAAAACTTTAGCGATATAAATTCTTAAAAAGTTGTGAAATATGTATAAAATAACACTATTATTAGTGGAATCATGTTATAAGATCTTGGAGCATCCCAAAATGGAAAGCCTATGATATAAACTGGAATGGAGCAAATGAGTATAAAAATGACCAGTTTACTCGAGGAAATAAAATGGTTAAAGTATCAACTCCTACCTCCCATAGGCGTCCAGGGATTTCCTTCAAGAGGGATGAAAGGAGAACATGGTGCTGTGAGGAAACGACCTCACCAAGGGTTTCACAGAGCTTACTTACCGCCTGAGCAGCCTGCATGAGAATATGAATGGAATAGTAAAACTCTTGAAACAACCCAAGTACCTGTAGATGGTTAAATTTTCATGCACTTATCTAGATTGGAAATGAAAACAAGAAAGATCATTAAAACCTTCTGTTTACGAGACCATGAGGATGACATTAATCCTCCACTGATAAGCTCAACAATCTCCCCCAAGTACAATTGAAGAGTAACCCGTTCACTACTCATATTTTCTTCCCACATTTCTTCATAAAGATTAGAAACAGATTTTTCATCTTCAAATCTGCAAAAGATTATTTATTGGTGTCAACTGATAACCATTAGTCATATAAAATAATACCAGTGGGAGAAATTTAAAATACTTGGCATTACAAAGCGGACAAGCTGCAAGCTCAAGTAGATGATTCAAATATGTAATATTGTTGCAAGTACGTAAATATTTTTCTACAAGAGGGAGATGGAGGTACTTGTTACCATATCCCAATAAAAAGGGAGGGTGGCAAAGGTAGAAAAAACAGAAAGTTCAGAGTTCACATTGACTACTACATCAGGCTGTCCTATCACTAGAGGTTCAAGAACTTCATAAAACTTCCTTTCTAAAATGACCAAAAATATTTGTCAAAGGTGGTCCTCGAAGTCAATAGCCAACAGATGAAGCACAGGCTTCAATCAAAATCACTAAGGAAGGAAGATATAAGGATCATTTGAATAATACAGAAAATGGACTTCAGACCATAAAGAAGAACATCAATCAATTATTAACTATAAGTAAGGACAACACTTGAAAACAGAAGATTTAAAATTCCGGTGGAAGAAATAGTGAAACAAAAGGGCATATTCTTACAGAGAATTGATAGGAAGAATCTGACAGCAAAACCCACTAGGATGCAAATGTGGGCAAAAAGAGAACCAAGAAATAGATTGCAAGATTGACACTAAAAGCAGGTGTTATCCTGACCTCGAGCTATCAAACTTCTCTGAAATATCCAAACTTTTGGAGAATTGGGCAATAAAAAGTGCCATTCATGTTCAGAACAGGATCCCAGATAACGGGTTTCCAAACCATACTAGTCCAGAGAGAGGAATTAAATCCATTTTATACATTTGAAACAGATTATATAATTTACTTGAAAGACACTGAATTGTTCTTTTGTTCTCTATCCTAAGCAATCTAAAGGCTTCAGGTACTTTTTTTTTTAGCCTTGGCTGTAAAATTTCTATAAATCAGATTTCATTTTGTATACCAACATTTGCAGCTCTGAAGACAACCAGTCTTGCAAAACAAATGTATCATCATGCCATTTAAGATGACATTGCAGACTCATTGATTTTAAGTTGTTTTCTTTAATAAGAGGAAAATCCGAACATTAGAAAAGCTATTTCATAGAGGAAATCCACAAAATAGAATCACCACTTCTGATGAATCTACTGTCTCCTAGCAAAAATCTGAGTACGACACTGCACTTGCAAAAGAATTATATCCAACAAGTTGTAATCAGGCTATGGATGTGCATCATTTGAGCAGTGTCTGAATTCAGGGATATTGCCCAGCACTTATTCTCACTTTCTTGTCAACTCAAAAACCTGATAAGTGTATGTGAAAAAACAACTACATGTATGATGTCTGGAAACTTGGGGAAGAGCCAAATGAGAAACAGAAGTCAACTGGTAGACTGATAGTGGAGCCAACAACAGTTAATTTCTGAGATGTAGCATAGATAACAAAGAAACTAAAAGTAGAAACATCTGGGATGTCAATAGAAGTTAGCATAGTCCCACTTGACAAGAGCAAGCATAATTTGAATCTGCAGTCACTTCTTAATGACAATGTATCTATGTGTTGAAAATAAGGTAACCTTAATTATCCAAGAATCTATATATTGCCATGTTATATTGTTCAATCGAAGAACAGAAATGTAAATATGAACATAAAAATTACCATCACAGACTATGAAATAGAGAAACAAAAGATAGAGTTTGACCTTGAAATAAATATTACTGGCACAATCACATCATTATATCCACCCAAAACATCAGCAGCTGAGGAAAAGTAGCATTTCAGTAGAACTGCACATGCAATCCGTTCATTCTTGTCCCCGAGATGTAAGGAAGCAGTGTCTTCAATCAACTTCTGGGCCTGGGAAGGAGTTGCATACTTCAGAACTGTGGCACAAGCATTTGCAAATGCACGCTTTGAAGTAGCACTTCTTTCCTCCTTAACAGCTTGAAATAGAAGTCTCAGTAGCATGGTTGTAAAAGGTTTGATATTTACACCAACTTTCTGCACTAACAAGCTTATAAAATTTGCAACACCAACCCTGTAAATAGGAGAACAAATAACGTGACATGAGAATTCAGAACTAGCTCAATGGCAGTTCACCTCTAAACAAATGGGGATCGCTTCAATTTTTGAGATCAAAAGTTAATAATCATTCAAGTCGCACATACAATGCAGAGATAGTTGGAAATATGGGAGCGTGCCAGGATGGTACCTTAATTTCAGAAGAATGCTCAATGACTGGGAAATTGACTAATTGACAGAGTAGCTAAATACTAACTAGCTGGGTCATTCCAGGGAACAACAAACAGTAAAGATCCCTTGTCATGGAGGAGGGGCTAGCAAGAAGATTGTTCAGTCAAATCAGCCTATGCTTTACTCTCAAGGAACAGCCAAGGGGATGACAGTTGGCCTAGGAATTAGACCTGGAAATCAAGGCCCCTTACAAAGTAGTTTGTTTTGCTTGGCCGGTAGTTAGACGGGCTTGTTTAACTCAAGAAACCTAAATAAAAAAGGATTCCAATTGAGCTCTTCGTGTTACTTATGCTGTAAAGATTCATTGTCTAATAGCCACTTGTTTCTACACTGTAGTGTCACTTCTCAACTGTTGCAACTATTTGTGTATTTGTAAGTATAGTTGGAATCGGGTGGTCAATGCCAAAAACTACAACCAATGAGGTATGTAAGAAGAGCAAGAATAGGTTTCTGCTTACTTTTGTAGTATGTACACAGTTACCAGCACAACCTTTGTGCTGTGTTTTTTATACAAATGTTACCTTCTCAAAAAGAAACAATACAGAGAATAAGATAAATGCAAATTAAAATCCAATCAAATTGGCATTTTCATGTAAAATTTACCATATGGGACTTGCAATATACCTGGTATTTAATCCAACACCAACACGAACTAACTGAGCAACACGAGGTACTAACAACTCCACCGACTGGGAATCAATAACATCAATGCAACGATCAAGAGTTTCCCACATTGGAGAGCCCTTTGCTATTGATATACGGAGGTTTTCAAGCTTTTCGGTTTGTATACCAACATTTGCTGCGTGCAACTGAGATAAGGGAAAGGCCCAAAGAAAAGGGGAAAATATATAAAATGAAAAGAAAAGATAAAATAATACAATCATAAGTACCAAAGCAGTATCAGAAACTACAGATTTGCCAGACCTCAACATAATTTAACCCTTGGTCTTCCAGGCTTGATAAGCTTTCGAGCATGCAGCAGACTAGGTCAGGTAGATGTGGCCGAAGTGCAACACCGGCACCCTGCAATAATTGAACAAACTGTTAAAAGAAATAAATTGGACTGTTTGAAACTGAAGAGACCTTACTGGATTTATGCAAGCAGGAAAAAGGTAGAATATTTGCATGGGCCCTAGATTGGAATAGGCAAGTTTCTCTTTCATCTAAAACGTCTTCTAGCATATACACATGATGATTGTCAACCACCAGATAAGAACTTTAACGCAACTCTGGCGCAATAATGCAAGAAAATTGCAGAACAAAGCAAGAAAATTCTTTTCAGTTAAGTGTGAACAGAAGCCACATAATGATCTGATTGAACTGATTAACAGAGAAGGAAAAGACATGGCTTTATGGGTATTTCAGAAACTGGAAGGTCTACAATAAAGATTCAACAGTTCAATTTTCTAGTTAGAATGAAACCTTTGTGAGTTTTGTAACCACTCCAATGGATGCCTTCCGAATGCTTTCAACTTTACTCATTATGCCTTCAGATAGCAGTAATGGCAACACAATCTCCATTGTTTTTGTTGCCTCTGAGACTTGTGTGAGAGAAACATCACATAACCTCAATGTTAGATTAGTAATAGCCCGGCATAATCTGTCACCTGAATTTCGTACAGACTCTTTTATGTCATCCATCGCACGGTAAGCAGTAGTCCATATTCTTTTCAAGTGCTTCTCAACCTAGATCATATGCAATGCCGACATTGTCAGATAAGGCAACAATTATGCTCTCTACAACAAGGGATACCACAGATAAACAGACCAACAAGTACATCAAATTAAAGGATATGGATGATATGCCAAGCTATAAAAATGCACGACCGGAAAATTCCTGGAAAAGCTTATTTATCAATTGCTAAGCTACAAGCAATGCAGAGTGGAAAGAGCAAGCCATAATTTACATCAAGGAAGTACCTCACTTGTGCCACTTACAGCGAAAGAAAAGATAGAGCCAGTAATGGTTCCACAGAGAAATTTAGCATGCACCCTACAAAGTAGACAAGCTAAAGGAGCCAACCAATCTACTATGAAAAACCCAATTGGGTTTAAAGTTATGAAGTGGTTAGTTCATGTTTTTAATGATGCATTGAAGGCACAGAGAACACATCAACAAAGAGATGGAAAAACAAGAGATCAATTTGGTGAAATTTTTAGAAGCAAAAACAAAATATCCAATGTACTGCCCAACTATTTTTCAATTATGTTGAGCAAGAAATTTTTTGTAATAAAGAAACCACTAGATCAGTTCACAACGTGTTCACTATGGGGGTAGACCAAGTGGACCTCAACAAACAATTATGATGGACAATCAAAATGGGCAGTCTGCTCTGTCAAGTTGCAAGGTTCTGGAAACCTCAAATTAGTTTAGTTTTGTGCTCAGACTTGTCAAATTAAGTACATGGCAATAACAATATTCCCTCTATCCCATTTATGTGACACTTGTTTTTTGGGACAAGACATGGCAAAACTTTAGGTTATCGAGGACATGACATTAGATAGGAGGGTGTGGACGATGCGTACTTGGGTAGAAGGTTAGTAGATAGTGGAGTGTTTTCTTGCTTTCTGAGGGTTTAGGCTTGTTGGTGTTTGCCATTGCATTAGTTGTATTATTGTAGTTCTTACTTTTGACATCTATCATCATCTGTTGTTTATTGTATTTCAGTTATCATACCATTTTGCATTCTTATTCCTTTGTTGTATTATCTGCACTAATTCCCAAGTTAGTTATTCTGTTTTCTTATTCTTACTTGGATTTTTTTCCTTTTTTGAGGTAAGTTCTTTGTATTTGGATTTGCTACACTCAAACCAAGAGTCTCTTGGAAACAGTCTCTCTAAACCTTTATGAGGTAGTGGTAAGGTCTGCGTACACTCTACCATCCCAGACACTACTTGTGGGGTATGTTGTTTTTGTTGCAGAAAGAAAAAGAATTCCTTACTATATTTAGAAATAATTGAACTTTAAATTTCTCATTTAATCCTTAATGATATGAATTTATAGCTACAAAAATGTGGGGTATGTTTTAGACCACAAATTTCAAAAATCTTTCTTTCTTGAATTTTGTGGCCAGTAGAACACCGCCTCAACAAATGGGATGGAGGGAGTAATAAATAAGAAAATGCATTTTTGATGACACTTTGGTTTTTTGTGAAGGTGAGATGACACAATTTTTGACTCTTAGGGCCATCTTCATACTTTTTGAAGCTGTTTCAGGACTCCACATCAACTGGGGTAAAAGTTTCATTTACCTAGGCACGCCTCTGGGGACTAGGAGCAAGTCTAAGAGCATTAGGAGTGGGGTAATAAAGAAGTGTGAGAGAAAACTAACAAGCTGGAAAGGACAGTACCTGTCGGAGGTAGACTAACTCTTATCAGCAGTGTTCTGAATGTCATGCCTACAATACTTCAAATATGACATTAGAGCATCCTACTGATGTTGCAGTTGTGGTTCCACTAAAATTCTATTGATGAACAGTGGCATGGCTGCTAGCAATGTTTTCGGACATTCCACATGTGTCCACAGCCAGATATGGCAACCAGTCTAGAATTAACAAGTTTTGGTGTGAATTGATCATTAATAAGAAGACTGGGGGGATGGCCATTAGAAACTTAAAATGTCATAACCAAAGCCTAATCATGAAGTGGCTCTATGGAAGTTTGCTTCTGATGAAACCTCCCTGTGAAGGAGGTTATTGCAGCCAAATACGGCATGGAGGACAAGTGGATGACACCTGTGGTATCTTCACCTTATGGGACCAGTGTTTGGAGGTCAATCAGAAATTTCTGGGATCTGCTGGCTGGGAGAATATGCTGCAAAGTGGGCAATGGGAGGAAGATTAGTTTTTGGAAGGACTGGTGGTGTGGTCAGTTTCCTTGAAACATAGTTTTCCTGAGCTGTATGACATGAGTCAAAATCAGCAAGCATGCATTGCAGATATGTGGAGTGAGCAGGGCTGGAACTTACAATTCAGAAGAGATTTTAATGACTGGGAGATGGATAATGTAGCAGATCTCCTGGTCATCATTAATCAATTCAATGAGTTATCAGATTTTGAGGATTCTCTAGCTTGGATTGGAAAGGGAAAGAGGGGTTTATCAGTAAACTCAGCTTATAAACACTTCATTCCAGATAGAAGTGAGGAGGCAGGCTGGCCCTGGAGGATGATTTGGATAACCATGATCCCATATAAAGTTAATTATTTTACTTGGTTGTTAGCCAAGGAAGCTATACTAACACATGAAAACCTGCACAAAAGGGGTTTTCAGTTGTGTTCCAGATGTTTTTTGTGTGAAGAACAGAGAGAGACAGTAAACCATCTCTTCTTACATTGCAAGTGGACAGAACAGCTGTGGCAGATGTACATCACCATGAGGAAAATAACATGGGTGAAGCCTGATAGTAGTAGAAAATGTTAGGGAGATTAGTACAAGTAGAGATTAGTTGTAAGGAACCTGCTGACGGGTCTGTGTATCTCTTGTAGAACACTACTTTTTTGTGGTAGTGTTCTTGTCGATATATAGAAGTAACTGTTACCTTTCTCAAAAAAAAAATGCATTTTGGGATTTGTGGTCATTTTTACCATTACATCATGTACAATACATAACCTTTGATGCTGGTAAAGAAATGCAAAGCTAGTCACCAGTACATGAAGAAAACTACTAATTGTTAGTGGGAACAGGTTACTGTATAGAGAATAAGTATTTCTGACATTCTCCAAATTCCCTATGATCAAGTATAATAACCTCAATATAATGACCTTTTTTTTTTGTTGTTAAGTACCTAGATAAAAAGTATCTCTTTATTCTTCTTTCCTTTCCTTTTGACAAGAGTCATATATGCAATTGTTTCCACCCAATAAATGGAAACTTTGACCAAGTTTCTCGATCATCATGCTGAATATCATTCTAGTCAAGATTTATAATATTTTATAACAGATAAGTGCAATTTACTTGCACATAAGATGACAAATCAATGATTTTACCTGATCAAATTTACGTCCTTGAATTAAATCTGAAAGCGCCAGACAAGAAGCCTCTCGTGATCGCCAAAGTCGGGATCCACTTTGAGTTAAAAGATCATCCATAATAAGATCAAAATGCTCATCAATTGTCTTTTTTGAATCAGCAATCAGTGATCTCCAAATATGTGTCATCGCATCCTAAAGAAAAAGATAAAATAGTTCAAAAATGGGCATCATCACTACAGCCAGTAGAATACCAACTTCATCTAATATGAAAAGTAATTATAACAAACTGCACAGTAAGCACCTTTTTTTTGTTTTAAAGAAATAACTGTTCTTGTATTCAACCATGCTGTTACTCAAAATTTCACAAATACGAGAAAAACAGAATGAAAGATTCTAGCAGGAATCTGCGACACAGTTCCGAAGAAAAAAAATTGTACAAAGATGTTATCACCACTCTTTATGTTGTGGACGACAGAACCCAAAACCGAGTATAAGAATCTACAAAATGGAAATAAGAAAGGCGGGAGGGTAGAGAGACATTTTGAAAGCTCTAAATACTCAAGCTGCAAATTCACAATTAAAGCTACCAAAAGGAGAGGGTGGACTTGGACATCTACCTTTTGAGTAATTTTAGAATAGAAAAATTACAAAAGATATATGTGAAAAAAAGGAGCAAATGCTCAGTTGAATAAATACTTCAAATATGACATTAGAGCATCCTACTGATGTTGCAGTTGTGGTTCCACTAAAATTCTATTGATGAACAGTGGCATGGCTGCTAGCAATGTTTTCGGACATTCCACATGTGTCCACAGCCAGATATGGCAACCAGTCTAGAATTAACAAGTTTTGGTGTCATCACTAGAACAGATCTTACAGATACATGTTCATCTTCAGCTCCTCCCATCACCAGAATTGGCAAACTTAGAACTGTTTTTAGCAGTTGTGCCACATTTTCAGATTAGAGGACCGTCTCAGATGAATGTTTTCCTACCTCATGGAGTGCTTCATCCATCCTTCTACACATAATAGTGGCTTGTATATGCTCAAAACATCAGTTGTCAACTTGGTGGCATCATATCATGCACATCTATTAACAACTTGAGTAATTTCTGTTTGCAACAGTGGACGCACCAAGTGCTTTTTCCCAAGAGAAGTACGCAATAATATCTTTGCAAAGGCTGAAAACAGTTCTCTTGACAGGCTAACATTCAACAATACAGACTCCTTAATATGGACTTTACTCAAATTTGTGGATGACTGAACTCTTGTGCAGCCTCCAGTGCAAGCAATCCAGTATCATCATGACCAACAAGTACAACATACCCGAACAAAACGAGAGAAGCAGGTCAACCTGACTTTCTATCTTGTATGGATTAGGCAATTGATTCTCCTCCAGGTCTCTCTCACATGGCCTAGATGCCAATCCCCATCATGGCCTGTCAGCTGTGACTGCACAACCTACTTGTTGGGCTAGCTCATCCATCACCATTCTCCAAGAGCAACCTCCACCTCCAAAACCATGCACTAGAACAGTGCCAACATCATCTCATACTGGGAATGAAAATCCCACCTTACCAATATCATCTTCATCACCAGTTTCATCTACGCTGAAACTAGGGATTTCTTCAGAAAGAACTGGGGAAGTTGGAGACACGTCTAAAAGAGGCAAAGAGAGAATGTGGGTATGAAATTGACTATTGTGGCACCTCCGAATATCATAATCACTTTTTGACAAAACATGCAATGGGTTAGCAGAAGAAGGTGTGGAAGACAAAAGAACAGTAAGGTGAGCCAGGCAAGCAAAGTTTGTACTGAAGAGAGAACCCAAGGCAATAAATGAATGAACGGTCAAAATCACCAAGCAATATAGCAGGGACTTCCCCATCCTCATGAACCAATCCTACATATCTTCTCCTCATATCACTCTCAGTTCTTGCTTTAGCTGTCGGAATTGGAGATCCTGGTACCTTATTATATGCAGGGAAAACAACTTTGCACGGCAGGACAGCTTTTGGGTCCAGTCGGTGAAACAAAAGCTTCATCCATGCTCGACAGCTTGTTCTGTAAGCAATTACAGTATATCCTAGAGCAAAGACTACTGAAGAAAGAAACAACACAGGCATCCCCCATGACTTTTTCAGATGAAGCCTTTGCCTTGAGATAAAAATGAAGCTTCAACCTCCAGATATGAATTGACAGAGAAAACACAAGTTGATAGAAAGAAGAATAACAGAAATGATAGAAGAGAATGCAACCGTTCCCAGGTATGGTCCATGTGAAACAGCAGGGCCGTCACACAAGAATAAACATAGGTGAAAATAAGAGATCTCATCACAGAAATGAGAGGAATGCCCATCAAGGAGCTTTTGATTTTGTTTACTTTCATTTTATTGGTAGTAATGTTTTTGGCTGTCAAGGCATATCTATGCAAATGTTCTTTGAAACTGTAACATTTTACGCATGTAAAGGTCGAAATCAACAGATTTGGTACCAAAACATCCCCGATTGCCACAATCAGTGGCACTTACAGTGCCAGCAACGAAGCCAACATCGCCATAATGAAATAATCTTCAAAAACCTCTTCACCTTCTCCAACATTCCCTTTCCCACGGAAGCCAATATCATAATTCCAAGTTGCAAAGCAATATTGGCCGATAATATCTTCCTCTTCAGGTAGGGCTTCGTGAAATAATAGATTGAAGACGAAATGAAATTCTACATAAATCCACGCAACAAGGTGGCGCAACGGCCATATCTCGCCAGTCAGCGACAATGTTGTCTCAGTAGTGGACGTGTTAACAATTTTCTACAAATATAGAGAGAGGAGATTTTTGGTTTATCACCAAGATTTGAACTGTTTTTCTCCCCACTTCAACCACCCCCGCCCCCAAAAAAACCACACACCTCCCCATCCTTTCTATGGTTATCTTCCTTTGCATGGTAACCCCTTTTTCTCCCTCTTAACACAACTTCTGAGAAAAGCAAAAGCATATACTAACAAATGAAATATTCTTAGTTAGCAGCTAAAACTGCCAAAACAATCACACACAGTAGGATATCAGCTTATTTTATACAAAAAATTAACAACAAATTGCACACGAACCACCTTTATTTACCTCTGACACAAATTCTGAGAAAAACATCATATAACAAACCAAATAGTTCACATATCACCTAAAAACAGCCAAGACAATATTTAGGGTTGCTTGAATGGAATACTATTAAGATAAGCCCCTGTTAAACTAGGAGTACACAGAACATCATCTTTGCACAAGCACTTGTATGGAAGTACCTGCACATTCTTATCAGGATCGTACTGATAACGAAAGAGTCTTGGAACTAGAGCATGCAAGTAAGGTTGCAGAGCATCTCCAGCATGCTTGGCTATCTTGGAGAATCCAAAGGCCGCGCCTCTTTTAGAATTCAAAGATGCCTGATAATTGGCTAAGTCCATGAACTTATAAATCATGTCTGGCTGCCCCATCTCATTTGCCAAGTTGCAAAGCTCCTTATAGGTACTTAGTTTCCCCCCACTCGGACTTTCACCAATTGTACCCTCTTGAAACACTTCAGAATCTTCTACAAGCTAGGAAAAAGAATTTGAAAAAAAAAAACAATTATAGAGCAACAAATGGGTAGTCATAGTATAAAACATGAGGAAACATTGTCAAGAATTAGAGCAAGATAAAAGCAGTCATCAAACCTTAACAGCTCTTTTCCTCTTCCCAGAACCAGTAAGAGTGCCAACAAGAGCATTCACTAAGCTTTTCTTCATAGAAGCATCACCAAGCTCATAAACAACACTAAGTCCTTGAGATGCCAGCTCCTGTGTAAGCTCATTCTGCTCCGCCAGCAGGTGAGAGAAAGCTTCCTACAATAGTACAAGAGTCAGTGGCTCAAAAGTCTCTGGTAAATAGTTTTCTTCGGAAAAATCAAAATAAAAGGTTACTTTGATTGCTATAGATAATTGCAGAAGCACAGGACTCACGGATTAAAAGGCACTCCAGTGGTTAGTTATTAATTGTATTTATCAGGGGAAGAGAGATGCTTGAAGCTGTCTCAACATCACTCATTAAAACAAAATTGTGACTACGATAATTGAGACTGACTATTGAAACAATAAACATGATTTCTAATGGGAATGATTATAATCAAAGTGATCACTGCAGTTATACCTGACTAGATTGGGAAACACAAGGGTTCAGTATTATCTACTAAGAAGCTAACCAGTCGGCAGACACACTAGCTAAGCATGGAAGCAAAATCCAAGTTTTTGGCTTACTTTTATACTATGATGTACTGCCATCTTTTGTATTATTTACTTATGAATTAAATGAGGATCCCTATCCCTGGGAAGGTCAATGCTCGTAATAGTTTCTAGATTTTACTAATAATCAAAACAAATAAAAAAACTGTCCTGGCAGCATCTAGAACAGGCTAATAGAGCTGAAAAGCAATAGTTTGAGTACTTCTCCTAGATATACAACAACAATTATGATTAACCCCAAAGCAGTTTGAAATTATTCCCTGGAATGTATTACAGATTTTGCTACGGAACTGTCAGCATCAAGTTAAATTGGAGATACCTGGATGTCAGGAAGCAGTTTCTGAATGGCCTGGTGCTGACCACAATACATCGTCAGTGACAAAAGCCAGACAGTGCCAGCACAGCGCTCTTGTTTCCGGCTACTGTATAATAGATCGTCAAAAATCTTTCTAGTGATTGTATCTCTAACTGTACCATGGCCATCTTCATTGGCTTCAGAGTCCACACAGCTGGAGCTTGTAGAAGACACGTCTCCCATCAAAAAGTTTGAACTCATGGAAAGTGAAGTGTAGTTACTCTTAAGAATCATGTCAGCAGTAACAGGAACACCACCCCATAGAAATGACAATGCCTCCCCAGCAGCAAACAAGATATCTTCTACCTGATCAACAACAAAAATAGGAAACCCAGATGGAAAAGAAATCATGACAACTCAATGTATACCACGCAGAAGCACAAAAAAGCCGTTATTTACCAGTGATATTTTTTTGATTTGCACCGGGTGTCCGAGTCTCTTAGAGACCCGACTAATCCCGGGGGTGCACAGGCCCTCGGCAAGGAGTTTTCCGCAAGTGCACCACAGTTAATTCAGGTTTTACCCAGTTATTTACCAGTGAAATTATAACAATTAAGAAGGTGTTTTCAATCCCCAGGGGTTGGCCTGATGGCAATTGACTTGAGCCTTGGGGTTTGCTCCCTTTCAAGATCTCAAGTTCAAACCCCACTGGGTGCAAACAATTTCTGAGGGCCATCCGACTGGGTAAAACCTGAATTAACCGTGGTGCACTTGGGGAAAACTCCTTGCCGAGGGCCTGTGCACCCCCGGGATTAGTCGGGGCTCAAAGAGACTTGGACACCCGGTGCAAACCAAGAAAAAAAAAAAAGGTGTTTTCCTCCAGCTGTGAAACTGAGAAAAAGTGTGGTTGTGCATATCACAAACATAGAGAAAGACCTTAAGGTCCATCGATGGAGGAAATCTCACTTACCTTTGACTGGCTTAGACTGAAAATCAGGTCAAGAGCAATATTTAGATGCGAAGAGGATGATTCCTTGACACACAAGTGTCCCAATGAAATAGCAATTTTCTGAACTGCTTTCACGTCCTCACCAGCAAGCAGCTTGCTTAATTTTTCACGCAAGAGAACCAATATCGGAGCTGCAGTTTTAAGCTTGTATGTAAAATTATCCTACAATCATGCTTCACATACAGATTCTATAGCTGCCACAATAAATATACACACACACCTGAACTAGAGTCTACCAGCAGTAGACGCAATGGAATACAAAGTCCAACATGGCCCAGTGCTTGCATAGCAAAAGAAGCCAACGTGACAGTCTCCAAATTGACAACATCAACCAGACATTTAACTGTACTCTGGAGTAAGGCTTCTGGGATCTGTCACACGTAGAAAGGAAAGCAACACAAAGATCTATGAAACCAATGGAAAATCTTCTCGAAACAAAACCAATAAATACAAGATCTATAATGAAATAAGCAATTAGGGACTTGTTGAGACTCCGAATATGTTGGATGTGTTTTGCAATAAATACAAGATCTATAATGTGTTCAAAATCATGTTTTTTGAGATTTTGAATGGGTTGGCGCGCAAATATAATCCGAGTCACCAAAAAGACATACAGTGCTATGCAACTTAAATATGAGAAAGTAGTTCAAAAAATTCACGGTACTACACAAATTGAATATGTTTTGGAACTTCTTCGTAAGGTTCAGGTTGAGACCCAAGGGGCTCAGGGTGCTCTCAGACAAGCTGGGAAGTGGGAACTTAAACAGAATCAGAAATTTCTGGTGTCTGGGTGCTACAGGCTGAACAAAGTCTCTGAACAATGCCAGTACGCAGAGAAATTAGTGCTAAGCAAAGTCTTTAAACAACACAATTAGAGCTAAACAAAGTAAGTGAACAATGCCAATTGCGCTCAAGTACCCACCCATAATTACCATGATCGTGCTGAATTTCCTTAATTGTATAAACTGAACAGTGACAAAATCAGATTTGGGCTTTAAATTGGCAAAGAGGAGCTCATGGGTGACAGTGTCTGAATATAGACCCTCCTCTGTTTTCATGTGTGTTGTATTAACTGCTATCTGGGCCTTAGCATTATAAAATGCTTTTAGTTTGGTTGCAATGTCCATCCATCCAGAATTTAGAGACCACTCGGGAATGATAATGACAGCTCTTCTCCTACCCAGCATATTCATGATGCTAATGTAACAGCCATATTTGTTGAAGTTTCTTGAGTAGAATAACTCTGTAAAGTGGTCCTTGAACTTCCACTTACGGATTGAGTTCCCCTGTCTAGCCACTCCATCGTCTTCTGGCTAATGCTCATCCTGGTCATCATGTTACGACCTCTCTCTACCTAATCTTATCATGTTTCTACCGTAGAAACCATCTTGGTAATGTCGTATGACTTGGAACCTTTCATGAAATAAATAGCGTCATCTCCCATGGTAGAAGAGGTAATAGAAAGGAATGAAGTTCGAGAGAGAAAGAGAGAAGGTTGATTCCAGCAATGGAAGATCATCAGAAAAGGTGTTCTAGATGCCGAAAAGGGACCTCTAACCTTTTATCTCGGATTCCGTGACTTAAGAGGCTTTTCCCAAGTTTTTAAGCCATCCCAGTGAATGCTGGGCTTCATTGTCAATTTGAATCCTTTAGACTCCAAGGCGTGTCTCCAGGCCTACAACCTATCATTAACTTTAGTCCGAGTCTCATCAATCAATACTATGTCATCCGCAAATAACATACACCATGGTACCTTCTTCCCATCACTCTTGAACTATACATCAAAAGAGGTGAGCCCCTTAAGTTCCTGCATCCCTTGTATCTGGGCCTCTTGGCTGAGGCTTCAGTCTCCATTTGCCTTGCCTGCCTGCAACTATCTATTTGCATCAATAATTCTAATGCTTCTTCCTCGTGTCCCAGGAAGTAGACCCCAAATATTTTCCCATTTTATCATTGTGAGAAATATTAGAGAAGAATATTATTGAATTGTTGTCTACATTATTACAATGAGACCCTATTTATAGATACTATATTAGATTCCTTTTCCAACTAGGATATTAAAATATAATCCTTTTCCAAATAGGATTCTATATACTGTTGTTATTCCTATTCCTATTCTAATTAGGATTGTATTTACCTATTCCTATTCGAACTCTCCCCCTCAAGCTAGTGCATACACGTCATATGTACCTAGCTTGTTACAAATATAATTAATACGATCGATGATGAGCGTGTTGAGATATCAGCAAGTTGATCTTCCGGCTTCACAAAATTAATAGTCAACCTCAATGTCTTAGTCTTCTCATGAAATTCTGGGATTGCATTGTTAAACTTCTCACACCAAGCTTGAGAAGATTGTTTTAGACTATAGAGTGATTTACACAATCGACACACAAGGTTACCAGACTCCCCTTGAGCAACAAAATCAGGTGGATGCTCCATATAGATTTCTTCCTCGAGATCATCATGGAGAAAAGCATTCTTAATTGAGAAATAAAATTATATTGGTAGGGTCGAAATGATGACACGACCCTACTGAGTAGAGAATTATATGGGTAGGGTCAGAATGATGGCACGACCCTACTGGAAAATAGAAATTATATAAGTAGGATCATATTGACGACATGACCCTACTGCAAACTAGATTTGATGAGTCACCGAAATGACGAATGGAACTACGCAAATCAAATCTGAGTCACCAAAAAGACGCAGTGCTATGCAACTCAGATATGAGAAAGTAGTTCAAAAAAC
>DF358756.1:56531-75907 GCA_000787875.1 Solanum virginianum
TTGAACCCTAATTAGTGTACAAAATCTGATATTCAAGTGGAGAAAAAACTATGAATGGACTCATTATCCACCAAGTTCCAAGACTGAAATACAATCTTTTAAAAAGAAAAACTCTAGTTGTTTATCACAACACGGGGAATAATTGAGTAGTATGCTTCAGAAGAGTTATCTAGTATTGGAACTAGTAGGAATTGGAGTTTATACAAAAGATTTTCATGTACACTAGGTGCAGATGACAAATCACAGAGAGGACCAAGTCTAAGTAGATTCAGGTGACCTTATTACTTATGTCTAACTTAAGTGAAAGATTGGATGAAGCCTAGAAGATTTGGAGTATAACAGCAAAAAACAAAGTTGCTTTTCCTCCGCGTAGAGAGCAATCTGGGAATGCAATAGTTGGAGCAAGCAAATCTTAAACATAGGGAAAAGATTGTTACTGTAATTCTGTAAGTTGGTATTGTTCATCCAACGAGTCCAAGAAAGATGTACATTACTTATTGTTGCACTATAATGTTGTTCTAAGTAGGAAAGAAGCAGCAAGCCTTTTCTTAAATCAATTTGGAATGATAGGATGAAGAGGATGTTCCAAATGCAATGTGTTCCAATGCAATGGAAGGAAATTAAGGAATACAAAAAGTTCTTTCATGCTCCATTTATGCCTTTAGTGTAAAAATAAATCATTTTTGCATACATAATTGGATAGATCAGTTAGGAATGCATATAATTTGGGCACCTTCATGGTGAACTAGTGAAATGAACTTCAACTCATCTAGTAAAGACATTCCAATCCACTATAATCATGAAAAGGAGTCTTTAATTTTCAGAAACAAATATTCTCAAGTACACTAATTGTTATCGCACTACCCACATCTTTCATTAACCTATATTGGACAATGCTTAAGCTTCTTCATTAGCATATCACAGGATTGTTGAGCTTCATTATCTTGTGAGAGATTCTTATAGGTCATGAAATCTTACATGCTTGAAGACCCAAACAGTGAATTCCATCCCCAACTGCTTCAACCTTGACGTTGTATTACTTCCTATAAAAGCAAGAAGTATAAATGACTTGTCCTCTACAGTAGTAAGACTGGGCATACAAAGAAATGCAGAAAAATCCTAATCGATGTACTACTTGCAATAAAAGAATGCAGCATCTTATAACATACGAATTAAAAAAAATGCTTTAAGTTTGAGGTAGCATAAATAGAAAATTGATACATATAGCTCTTGCAACACCCTTGTCAATTAGATTGATTGGGAGGCTTGATATATAGAAGAATTACAAAACAACATGAAATTTTCTTTATTGCAACACAACTTTTTAAACTTGGAAAATTAGTTACTTGATATAAGTTTATGTGGGTGCATTTCACATGGAAACCTTCTGAGACTTACAACCAGGAAACATTTCCTTCTGTTATAGCAGACTATTAGGAGAAAGTTAGCACTTATATGAGCAGTACGAGGGGAAGAAATAGGAGTACTTTTGTAGCAAAGAACTTGATTTTGATTTTGATTTTGAACATCCTAAGAATAGACTCCTTTTAATGTGTTTTTGGTCCACCGATAAGGTTCCAATTTGTACAGAAGAATGTGTCTTTCATAGAGAAGAACCATAATTTTCTACAAATTCTTTAACTTTGGTATATCTTGTTCTTTCCGCTATAGTTCGGGTGTGCTGAATACTCCTGTTTCGACCATGGTTTCAAAACAAAGGAAGAAATGGAGCTAAGTGAACAAATACAATCATGAAGAAAACAATGGATAATGGAGATTAGGGTTAAGGTGGAGTGAAGAAATTAAGGTATACAGGAAGATGATTCTGACTCATAAAAATAGTTTTCAACATCCAAATGTGAAGATATTTGTGATGCTGGACTGACTATACTAAACAATAAGTCATAAAGCAATGGTTCGTTTGATGCTGTAATTTTGAATTTTTATTTTGTTTAATTTCAAATGTTAGTCATGAGGTTACAGTTACAAGTTGAAACTAACAACAACATTACCCAATGAAATACTACAAAGTGGGGTCTAAGAAGGGTAGAGTGTATGAAAACCTTACCTCCACTTCGAGGTGGTAGAGAGGTTGTTTCCTAAAGATCCTCGGCTCAAATGAAGCAAATCAAAGTAGCAGTGGAAAGGAAAAATACGGAAATAACGAAAACCATGACAACTAAATAGAAAATCAAAGCAGAGCATATATGCGTGGAACCGTACAACAAGGTGTGATCACCTAAATATAGTAAACAACATATGATATAGATAACCTAAAATCAAAGAAGAAGGGCCTAATAGGAAGCCACCTTGGTAATTGGATTTGGTGTGATTACACTAACGGACCTATTTGGTTGGCAATGATTACTTGGTCAGCAAATAATTGTGGGTGTAATTGACAGGGGGTGATTGCTCTCCAATTCTTAGGGGGAGGCTGTGAATTGCTAGTAATTACATGATGTAATTACAAGCTAGTTTCTTTTTAATCTTATTTTTGTTTCTTCATTTTAATTTATTTTCTATTTCAATTATTTTATTCTTTTATAATTCTAAAATTTTTTAATTTTATATTATTTACATTTCATTTCCTTCTCCTTCTAAACCTTTACTTCAAGTAATTTCATGCATTTTTTCGTATTATCTATTTTTTTAATAAAGGTAACCTTTTTTTTTTATTTGCACTAGGTGTCCGAGTCTCTTAGAGTCTCAACTAATCCTGGGGGTGCACAAGCCCTCGGCAAGGAGTTTCCCACAAGTGCACCACGGTTAATTCAAGTTTTACCCAGCCCGATGTCCCTCAAAAATTATTTGCACCCAGTGGGTTTCGAACTTGAGACCTTGAAAGGGCGCAAACTCCAAGGCTCAACTCAATTGCCACCAGGCCAACCCCTGAAGGTTTAAAGGTAATTTTATATTCACATCAAACTCCTCAACAAAACTAATGAAGTGAGATGTACAGCTCCCAAAAGAAAATTTCAAAAGCCAAAACTAAGCAAAACTTTACAATCGAGCTATAAAATCCAGTTAAATTTATATCTCCCCACCAAATCCTATTTACACCAAAAATATAGCATACTCAAACTATTCGTCTTGATCTTTTGAATGTCGCTGATATTCCATCATGTGATCTTTCATTTTTTCCTTCCATAATGTCCACCAAAATGCAAGCTAGGATGCATTTCCCACCTATCCTCTTTGGATTTTCTTCTTCTGCCCACACCTTCCCATTGTCTCAGCATGTCTAAAGTAGTCCTGGGCATTACCCAGCTAACCCCAAGTATACATAAGAACATGTCCCACAGATTTGCAGCCATTTGCATATAACAAGTGTGAGATCTCCATAGCATCTCCTTTATTTATATTTGCACAGAAACCTTGTATCCACCCATTCTCACTAGCTTTCCTGATCATAGAGTTGAGACCCTCCACGACTAAGATAAACAGGAACAGTGACATAGGGTCACCTTGAATCAAACCTCTTTGCTGGAAAAAACCTTCAGGGCTGCCGTTAATAATAAGGGAAAACTTCACAATAGATATGCGGACATTAATCCAGTTGATCCATTTGTTTCCAAAACCCATGTCTCTCAAACTCTTCAAGAGGAACGACCAATTTACATGGTCATAGGCCTTCTCAATGTCCAGTTTGCACAAGACTCCAGGTAGCTTTTGCTTCACTCCACAGTCTACTAATCCATTTGCCAGCATTGATGCATCCATTATCTGCCTTCCTCTTAGGAAAGCCATTTGGTGTTCATCCACCAAAACTCCCATGACCTTCTTCATTCTTTATGTAAAACGCTTGGCTATAATTTTGTATACTTCACCAATCAGACTTACTGGTCTGAAATCCTTCAACTCTTCTGCTCCATGTTTTATAGGGACTAAAGCTATAAAAGTGGCATTAAATGATTTCTCAAAAGTTTCCTTCTGGTGAAAATTATGAACTGTTTGCATCAAGTCCTCCTTCAAAGTCTACCAACACACGTTGAAAAAACTCATGGTGAAACCATCAGGCCCTACCTTATCACCATCATATTGTCTGATTGCACTTGGCACTTCATCTTCAGTGCAAGGTCTTTGCTACCACTCCTGGTCCTCTTGGGAGATTCTAGGACAGTTCACAACCTCAAAACAGGGTCTCCATAGCTCTGTTTCAGTATAGAGTTTATTATAGAACTCAATCATATTCACCTTAATAGCTTCCGTCTCTTTGATTTCCTCTTCTCTGATTATCAGTCTATCAATACTATTATATCTCTCATGAGCAGCAGCCATCCTTAGGTAAAAGTTGGTATTATTACCTGTTTCAACCATAAGATCCTGGATTTCTGCTCCACCTAGACTCCTCAATTTTTGTCAATTCCTCAAACTCTACCAGAACTGTAGCCCTCACCATCAGCTTTTCCTCCGTCAGATGTCTTGATTCTTGAGTCAGATCAATGTTAGTTAACTCAGACAACAAACTGTTTTTCTTAATGCCCAGATCCCCACATACTTGCTTAGGCCATTCTTTGAGTTTCTGTTTCAGCAAATTCAGTTTCATACTGAGCTTGTAGGCAGGGCAACCTTCCACTACAAACTCACTCCACCAACTATGAACTAGCTCCTTGAAGCCATCCACTCTGAGCCACCAATTCTCAAACTTGAAATAGGACTTATATTATATTTAAATTGAGAGGGAAATATAAGAATACTTAGCTCCTTGAAGCCATCCATTCTGAGCCACCAATTCTCAAACTTGAAATAGGACTTATGCTTACCCCAGTCCCCACATTGTAGCATAACCAGAGTATGATCAGATGTCAATCGGGGCATGATCATCAGCCTTATATTCTTGAAGGTTTCTTCCACTCCATTGAATATAAGAATCTGTCTAACCTAGCTGTACTGTGATGATTTGCCCCAGTGAAATTCCCACCATTTTAAGTGAGGGTTATGTAATTCCATCTCCTCAATCCAGTTAGAAAAATCATTCATCACATTTGTGATACTATTGCATCCTCTTCTTTCTGTCATTAATCTAACTATGTTAAAGTCTCCACATGTGACCCATGGTCCTTCACGTAGCTCCTTGACTGCTGCTACTTCTTCCCGGCATTCCAATTTCTCATGCCTAGTGTGAGGAGCATACACACCGGTGAGATACCAGCTCAAAGTGGTCTGGACTCCAACAAATCCACAGGTGATAGAAAATTGCCCCATCTCTACTAAGGCTCCTTCCTATACTCTGCAATCCCACATGATTAGGATTCCACCCTTACTGCCATCAGCTTCTAAGTAGCCACACCTCATCCATCTGCTAGCCCAAAATTGCTTCAAAATGCTCTCTACCTGCCGGCTTATTTTTGTTTCTTGAAAGCAATATATGTCTGTTTTCTACTTCAACAGTGCACTCTTGACAATATTCCTAGTATTGTTAATCCCCCGTAAGTTCCATCAAAGTACTTTTACCTTCATTTAAGGGCCATACATAGGACTCTCCCTTTGGATCTGGAACCTTCCACATGCTGATTTAAACAGGATTGCAAGCTTTTCACTTTGTTTTTCCCAATTCCTCGAAGTCTAGGTGTTGCATTTATCTTTTCTACTTCCTTGTCTTCCATAGCAACCTTTCTTTCATCCAACCTCATCAGTAATGCATGGATTTCTTCTCTAAACCTCCAAAAGCAACTCCACAGCAACCTTTATCTATTCCATGTTTTTCTTTCATTAGCATAACTTTGTTAGTATTCTAATTTTTAAATTAAAGTAGAAGTTATTGTTGAATAAAGTTGTACACTTATGTTTTCCTTTTCTTTTAAATCATATTTATGTACGTTATGTTGAATTTTGACATAAGAGTACTATTATATTAGATTTTTTATTTTGAATTTAGAACTTATGTTATATTTTCAATTTCATTTGTTTTAATAGTTTTGAGTTGATATTTCACATTGCAAGTCATTTATTTTTTAGTTGAACTGGATAGATTATCTTTTTGTCAAATTTTTTAATAATTTTATGATATTATATCTATAATATTAATATTTTTGTCAAATATGCATTTCATGATGTTCAAAAGAATCTTGTATGTTTAGTTTTTATGTTTAATTTAAATAAAATATATTAATTTAAAAAATATAGCTCACTTATTTTTTATAATATTTAATTTAACATCATTTATAAAGGCCCTTATTTGTCTAATATAAAATTTTAAATTTTAGATAATTAAAATACGTTTGTAATTACATAAACAAACAAGTCATTGTAATTACTAGAATGTGCAATTACTAGGTTAGTAATTATTACCCTATTAATTAGACTAATTCCAATCACCAGATAACTTTCCAAACAGACCCTACATGAATAGATTAATATTACGATAGACACGGTGCTCTAGACCACCACCACGCCATTGACTACATGAATTGGCTAGTAATAAAACAACACTCAACCACCTACTAACCATCTACCCTTATCAGCAGCTTTCACACCTTCCTATCTAAAAGCCATGTCACCGGTGAGCAGCAAATGTGTCATATCGAACCTAATCACCTTTCTCCATTACTTCTTCGGCCTACCTCTGCGTCTCCACGTCCCCACTATATCCAACCTTTCACACTGAAATTGCAAGTTGAAACTAAAAACACAAATTTACAGATGTGTTAAAGTAAAAAAGATTTGGGGCTTTGTTTTCACATTTTTGTCCCCAACAAATAACTTTTTATATTTACATTCCAACAATCATCGTTTAGCATTTAAATCACATAAAACTCAAAAAGCCCATATAAAGCTTGAGTTAAGCCAGAACAGAACCAGCACATCCATTTAACTTAAATGGTATCAATGGCAAACTTTTTTATGGTCACTTACCATTTTAAAATGATTGTGTGATGCTTCACCCTTGATTTTCAAAAATCCAAATACAATACAAATATTTTTTTTCATCTCTTATCACTTGAATGAATTGCCAACGACTTTATAGTTATTGTATCACATATGACATAAAACTCAAAAAGCCCATATAAAGCTTGGCTTAAGCCAGAACAGAATCAGCACATCCATTCAACTTAAACAGTATCAGTGGCAAACCTTTTTATGGTCACTTACCATTTTAAAATGATTGTGTGTAGCTTCACCCTTGATTTTCAAAAATCCAAATACAAGAAAAATATTTTTTTCATCTCTTATCACTTGAATGAATTGCCAACAACTTTATAGTTATTGCATTACATATGAGAGTATATGTTTAAAACATTAGGATGTAGCAAATAAAGACAAAAACTGGAATATATAAAACGGAGAAGGGCTTAAAATACCCCTCAACTATTTGAATTGGTATAAAACTACCCTTCATCCATCCTTCGGCCCCCAAATATCCATGACGTCAACATTTTGGCTCAAAAATACCCTTGATATTAACCTATTGGCTCATATTTGCCCTTATTTTTAACAATTCCCTTAAAATAAAATCAATAAATATTTATTCATTATAATGCCTAATCTGATTGGTCCAAATTTAAGCTTTCTCAAATAAATGAATAAAATCATACTTGATTTATATTTTGACCTGATACGCTTGAAAATAATATTCAAAATTTATTGATTTCATAATATCTTCCTATTAGCCTATATTAAATCAATCCTCCATTTATTAATCCGATTCATAACTGGGGATTCAACTAAATGCATACTTGCCCTGTTCATCTAGAAAAAGATTATTATTTTTCAAAATAAAATTTTCTATCAATTATCTAATTGTCTTGTTCATTCCAGTTTTTAAATCTCTTATTCTTAATTATGATATCCGGGACTAAAACTTGAAATAAATTTTCTTCTTCATATTTCTTTAATCTGTATTATTATCATGGTGGGTGGAAATGGGAATATGAGAAAAGGTTATTTTCATTACTTTTATTTTGAATTTCGGATACACACAAAAGAAAAATGTTTATATATGTAAATAGTTGCTTAAATAAATCACATTCTATTGAACTTATTATATATATATATATATATATATATATATATGAATATCATCATTCCTTTCCTCCTTTTTCTTCCTTGTTTAAGTTTAAAAAAAAATCAAATGATGGACGAGATCCCAAAAGAAACAAAAAGCGAAAGAGGGGGTAGAAGTGGAGTGGGGGTGGGGTTGGAGGGGTTGGGGGCATGAGTGCAAAAAGTAGATGACTAACCTCCTTTTATTTATTTTCAATTTAGTATAGAACCCAAAATCAAGCCAACCATAGGAGACCATCTATTAAGATATTTCAAATTATTTTAACAAAAAGGGCCAAAAATGCCCTCATACTATGAGATTTGGTACAATATTATCCTCCCCCATCTTATGAGTGTGGGTTGTTAGAAATAAAGGTATTTTTTAGCCAAAAGATTGACGCTGGGGGTATTTTTAAGCCAAAAGGTTGACATAAGGGGTATTTGAGGGCCGAAAGGAGTACAGAGGGTAGTTCTGTACCAATTTAAATAGCTGAAGGGCATTTTACACCCTTCTCCATATATAAAGACTTTACTATTTAAACCAAATATTGTTACAAGAAAACCAAAATATGGGAAGTGAAACGAACATGAAGAGGGGGCTCTACAATTGTTCCAATTTTCTTTTATCAATTTTAATATCTATTAGATGGCAACTCATGTATGAGGAGCCCCTTTGTATTGTCGAGAATCAGGTGAACAGAAAGATCATTCTTATATTTTTGCATACACAAAGTAATCAGTGGATCTTATGAAGATTAAGGCAATAGCTATTACAAATTAAAGAGCAAGGTTGCTTATTATAGAGGTATCTAAAAACCAAAAGTGAACCCCATGGGCCAAATGAAAGGGTTCGGCAACTGAACCAGACCAAGCAAGAAAAATAATCTTAAAGCACAAACATGTATTCCCTCCCTTTGTCCCAATTTATACGACATAGTTCGAATTTTGAGAGTCAAACAAGAAAATCTTTGACCACAATTTATTCATATGCCCTTTAAATAATTTAAATTGGTAATTCTTGTGATTTATAAATTGTATGCCCGAATGCACAGTCAAAATAAAAGAAGTTTGACTCTAAAAATCTGAACTATGTATATAAATTGGAATGGAAGAGTACTTCATTCAGCCCACTCTAGAGAAAATCATAAACATAAGGAAAAAACATTTTTTTACCCATATCAGGAGCAAAATAATTTAAGGACACATCACACAATGGTAAGCATAACTCTCTATACAAGTAGAAATCTCAGTGTAGGAGTCTGTATTTCGTGTGTATAAAAGAAACTAAAATACCAGCACACAATCTTGAAGAAACAATGCAACCCATAAATGAAGTATTGGACATTTTTATGGTCCCGTTTTAGAGATGACTCTAATGCTTTACAAGATGTGATAATGGTTTACGAGCATATCCCAGTTCTACACCAAAGAGAGGATATTTACCATATATGCAGCCAAAAATACACTGTAAAGTCAACGGAAAACTGTTTGCTGCAGTTATTGATCGGCAAAAAATAGACATCAGTTTTGCTCTCAAAGATGGATTTCCAGGGCTAACTCTAGACTCTGGTGGAATTTGGTCAGTTCCAGCGGTACCTACAAAAACAGCTACACCGTTAGCATTATCTGCATTTGATAGAGCAAAACAATTTCTTACTCACAAAGCCATATTCATCAGAAATAAAAATTGAAGCAAGAAAAGACAAAAACATTAAGAAATAATTTTCAATAACACCAGTGAGTGAATTGTGCCAAAAACCTCTGTAGATATGTTCCTCTCACAGCAGTTGCAGGTAATGGTGGAAGTGGGGGTTGACTAACCTGTTAATAACTAGACTAGTTCCCTTTGTTGTGTGACACTTTGTCGGACATTGCACTTAAGGGGACAAAAAACTTACCTTCACAAGTTGTTTCTACTTTCTGAATGATCTATTTATATGGTAGAAATGTTACTACTTTCTTAAAGGAACTGTTCTTATGGTAGAAAAGATATTTGAAGTGAGCTAAACGTATTTATATTTTAATGTTACAGAAATGATAGTTTGCCTTCTAGTATTGGAAGTAGATCTGCTTCCATAATTGTTTTATTCGTCAACATGTTATTAGGAAGAAAAGATTTGCCTACAATTTTTTATTCTGCTGAATATTTAATTTTTAATCAACGCAGACTTAGCTAAAGATAGGGCATAATATAATGGAGGAAAAAGATCATATAGGTTATATCTATTAGTGTGGGTGATTTACTCTTGTTAGAAAACTTTTAATATTATTATTATAATAATAATTTTAATATATTTATCTTATTTTCACTTTGTTTTTGTTTGGTGATGATGACATGAGTTGAGCCTAATAGTTGACCCAAACTTGGGTGGTAGTTGTGAATATTTGATAGTAAAAGTCTATAATACATAGTTTAAGCTAAGGAATACGTAACTATTAATGGTTTGAACCAAGATTATAGTTGTGCATATTGTTGTTTGTTCATTGTGTTGAAATGGATTAATATTGTGCAGAACTATTCTACAAGAAAACAGATAAAGCTATCATTTCAAATAGCACATCGTGTTTTGGGTTTTTTTTTATGACAAGGAAAACCCGCAGTCGTTACCCTTTAGGTGTGCACAGGGTAAAACCTCAACTCCTATGCAATAGCTCGCAAACCACGCAAGAGAGGTAACCCGCACTCGACAAGCTCGACCCAGAAGGCAAACTCTTTGCTTTCGCTAGCAAGGTGTTTCGAACTTGAGACCTCCAACATGGAAGACCCAAGCGCAAACCACTGGGGCACCCCGAAGGGTCATGTTTTGGGTTCTTAGAAGTGTCTACTTTCAGTTCCTTGTTAATCTAGAAGCATTACTTTAGAAAAGAAAACATCACAATTAAGACTATGAAGCCTTGTCATTCCTTCTAAAAAACATCCTGTTGTAACAAGTTTAAGATGAATGGCCCATACAAGTGTTGACACAATGGAAGGTGGTGGAAAACCAAAAATACCACCATGCCTTATGGAGAGAGGTGATATGGGAGAAATATGGCACCATGGAAGGGGAGTGACGAACAAGAAATACTATTGTACCTACACCAAAGGGTGTGGTCAAGTAGTCAATGAAGTGGGTTGAGCACCATAAGGATTCGAGTTCAAATTTCAGCAGAGACAAAAACACTAGGTGATTTCTTACCATTTGCTAGTCTTGGTGGATAGAGTTACCTAGCACCGGTTGTTGGCGGAAGGTGGCAGGTATCCCATGAAATTAATCGAGGTAGGTACAAGCTAGCCCGAACACCATAGTTATTCATATGTATATCTATGCCATTAGGGTGTGAACTTTAGGAAAAAGGGTCGGAAGAATTTAATGTTTGTCTCTCAATGAGTGGGGGTTAATATCTGCGAGATTGTGGTGCAAGAACAACATGTTGAGAATCACTTTCCTAAACATCTATAGTATTTACAATGAAGTCCAACAGGTCCGATGATTACATGTGTAGAGCCTGATTTCAGATCTCAAATCTTGAAGTAACTTCGACGAATTGGATATAATAGAGCTTTCAAAGTTTACTTGAAATGTCTATAAACAAATCTTATCGACAGAGAATCAAAATTCTCGGGGTTGGGTGTTGGAAGCAATGAACGGGTTCTTGGATTAAAGTATTGTATGTTGCTAGCCAAAAAGAAATAGTGTTTTTCCTCATATATCAACTTGGATTCCTAGGGCGAAAAAAGAAAAAGAGTGTGCTTTTCGAGTGTTTAGCTGATGGTTGAAAACATGAGAACGAGGAGGATCACATATGTTTGTTGATGCTTTGGGTAAAACTCGGAAGAGGATGTGATTCATCTCTTGCTACATAGTCAAACATGATGCAGCATCACGTCTATGGTGGAAGAGTTAAGATGGTTCAGGATACAATTAACTATGTCGGATACTATGAAGAATGAACTCTTTCATTGGACCTTTAGAGGATGGAAGAGAAGATGTCGTGCATGGGATATTGCTCCGTTAGCACTTATAATGTAGACAATACGCAGAGAAAGAAATATGAGAGCTTTTGAAGCAAAAGAGCTTGATCCTTATACATAGCTACACATGAGGAGCATCTTCGTGTTTTGATATCGTTATAGTGTGACACAATTTGCATTCCTTATTTCACTTCTGGAGACAGGTAGAGAAGAATAAATAGTTGCTAGGACAATTTTCCCGTTGTCTTTGTTAGTAGTGAAGTTCTCCTTTGTTGGAAGTTCAGATGTGCTTCCTGACATTGCCTTCACCTAATACCCTTGAGGTTGATGAACAACTTGATCTTAGAAGTAGGATTACTTGTATTTTCAAACCATCTTGAATTTCTCTCCTTCCAAATGCTCTAATAAATAGTTGATAGGACAAATTTTTATCGATCTTTTTTAGTAGTAAAGTTTCCCCTTGTGTTCCTAACAATAGTACATATTTTCTTCATGAAAATGCCCACCTAATACCCTTGAGATTAATGAACAAATCACACCGTTGACCAGTCACATTACAATGTAGAAAACTAGAAATAGATGGTTGATTATCTCTGCCTTTTGGTCAACTCAAATAACACCTTGAAGGCTTGAACAGATTCGTATTCCCCTTTTTCATAGGGTTTCCTAGTGTAAGGGGCAGCTTCTCTGGCTACTAACCAAGTAAAGCATGTCATTTTGTATGTTATCTTTTCACTCCAAATATGCTTCCAAGTTCCAAGGCCATAAATTGTGTTGAATTCCCTCTTAGTTCAATTTTTTATATGATGAGTTAACTGTGCCAGCAGTGTATGTCCCCACTCCTGTAGTCCTCTGCATCGCTCCGGAATATTAGGGGCATTTATCAATCATATAGAGGTCTTCTGAGGGTGAGGTTTCAGCCTGTCCAGATCAAAGCTCCTTCATTGCAGCCCCCTATTGTTAATTCAAATCATCTGTAAGAAATAACTGCTTGAGGCTTCCTTCCCAACTACTTGCCCTCCCAAAATAGAATCTCTCTCCATCCTTTACATTAAAACTCAGTTTATCAGTAGAGTTCATACACAGGTTCTTTGTAACTCTCCACAAATTGGTACCAAAGGATTGTTCACCTCTAGTCATCAAAAAACTTTCATTTCTGTGTGTTGCCTTTAACACCTCACCCCATAGTGCTTGTTCCTCCCAGTAAACCTCCACCACTGTTCTGCTTTCTCAAGTTCCTCACTCTTGAGTCCCCCTTTATGTTTGATAATGGTCAAGAGTTTCCCATTTAACAAAATGGCATCTTCATTTCTCTTTATTTCTTTGCTAAAAAATTTTCTTTGCAAGGTTTCAAGCCTCTTTACTAAACTTGTAGGTATACGGGAATAAGGATGTCAAGTAGGTTGGAAGAGCATCCAGAACAGAATTTGAGTGCCAGTCTACTGCCCAAGGAAATGTAGTGTAATTTCCATCTTGCTAATTTTTTCTCACACCTTTCCAACACTCCAGTCCAACCGTCTCTTGATTTGCTTTCACCTCCCAAAAGCATCTGAAGATAGATAGTCAGATAACACCAACTTCCCTTCCCAGTATAGTTGTCATATGTTGTAAGTTTGGCACCGCATTAACTGGAAAGCTTGACTTTTCCTCCAATTAATATGGAGCTCATATATGGCTTCAAAAAGGATAAGAATGACCCATACAACAACAACAACATACCTAGTCAAATCCTATAAGTGGGGTCTGGGGAGGATAAAATGTACGCAGACCTTACCACTACCTTATAGAGATACAGAGGTTGTTTCTGGAAGACCCCCAACTCAAATATATCAATAAGAATGACCCATAAATACTTTAATTGGCTCTCTTCTACATCATCATCTGCAATATTGAATATGAGTAATTTCCAGCCTGTTAATTAGATAGTTTGCAACAATGAAACCCCTAATCCATCCATTGCCCTGTGCAGTTTTTATCCTATTGTTCAAATCTCTCATAACTCGTACGAATAGAAAAGGTGACCACAGTCACCTTGTGTCAATCCTCTTTGAGAAGGAAAGAAACCTCCAGCCTTCAGGAGATACCATTGATTGAGATGGAAAATCTGACAGTTACTTGTGAAAACTTGATCTTATCCCTAGAGCATCTTCAATTCAACAAATACTCCTCAATCCCAAGTTCTCAACCTAGTAATATCTATCACCCTTTGAGCCTTGATTACTTTGACAAAATGGTATCTCCACGAGTTGCAATATAAGATTACAGCCCCGAGCTTAGAAACAACTTACCATACCTCCATGATGTCAGAGCTTAGCTGGAGTCGGATCAACCTTTTTTGTAAAGGAACAATGTCTTTATCATCGGCCTCTCCCAAAATTTCAGATGATGCTAGTTTTTGGAGGTAGACCCCGTTTACCATTTGAGATGTCAAATTTTACCACTTCTCTTCACCAGTAACTCAGAAAATAGATCTAGGATTCTCTTATAATATAAGAGAAAGTTGAGGGTGAAGAAGACACGTCGACGCAAGGGCATTTTCGTAAAAATGTTAAAAAATATTTCTTTAATTTAATTAGTTGTACAACTTTATTAAAATTATAGGACCCACTTTAGCTCTGACTTTTAGTTTTAAATTTATATTCTTTGGTTATAGCTTTATTATTTTCAATGTTAATAATATTTGTGTATATTTTATAACTGCTTTGAGTAAAAAATTAACAATCAGTGATGAAAAACATTTTAATTATGGATATCTCAATAGACCTCTTCACATTAGATTTCAAGTATTTATTTTGTACTTAATGAAATGATCATCATTTAGTTAATATCACATATTGGGCCCATGCATAGCATGAGATTTTTGCGACTAGCTTGCTAATAAAACTAAAAACCTAAGCCTAAATATAAAAAATCAGAAGGATCCCTAAGATTATAAGCTAACATTGATGGTGGAGGTTAACCGAAATCCCACCAAAACCAAAGAAGTTGAATTAAAGAACAAGGTCAGTGGAGCTAAAGCAGATGCAAGAATGATGCCAGAAAATTGCACTTTCTGAACTACGAAAAAACTAAAGGAATTAAAACAGCTTCAGATTCTGTGGATGCCCCAAAGGATAAGCGACAAAGAAACGGACTTTGGGCCTAACTCAACCCCAAATGCTAGCTCATGAGGGAGGATTACCATATGAGGAGTTCATGTTCCTATCCCACAAATGATTTGGGACTCGAACACCCCACCCCACCCCCCACGCCCACGACTGGACATATAGAGCATGGACACTATAAGATGAGAGGTCCAACATAAAAAAACAATGAATTTGGGATGGGTTTGTCTTTGATATCACGATAAAGAAATGGACCTCATGCCTAACTCAACCCCAAAAGCTAGCTTATAAGGGAAAGATTCCCCAAGACCATATAAAGAGTTCATGTTCCCATCCCACAAACAATGTGGGACTCTACCAACCCCACACACTCAGGACTTGAAATATGGAGGATGGACAATATAAGACGGAAACCCAACATCAATAATGAATTGGGATGAATCTAGCTCTGATATCATGATAACGAAATGGACTTTGGATCCAACTTAACTCCAAGCTAGCTCATAAGAGATGGATTGCTTAAGACCATATATAGAGTCCATGTTCCCATCCCACAAACAATGTGGGACTCCAACACACCTGCACGCCCACGATTGGACATCTAAAGCTTGGACAATATAAGACTGGGGCCAACATCGGAAACAATGAACTGGAATGGCCCGACTCTGATACCATGGTAAATAAATGGACCTTGGACCTAACTCAATACCAAAAGCAAGCTCGTGAGGGAAGGATTATCCAAGAACATATTAGGAGTCCATGTTCCCATCCACAAACGATGTGGGACTCCAAATTAACACAAAGCTCAGAAGAATGGAATTGATGTTGTTGACCCAATTCTACTACAAGCAAGGATTTCTACAAATCCTTGGTAAATAATGTAAAATTGATGAATAATCTCCGCAAACTTTTGCAATTACCATTATTTTATTTTTTTTGGAAACTGGTAACTTCGAATTACCATTATATATTATAAAGATCAAGATGCAGAAAACAGTCTATCAGGAAATTGCAAGTATAAGAAATCCACTCTTTGCAAATATAACCTAACAGAGATTTATTTTCTATCAATTCCAGCACCAATAAGATATAACCAATCACCGGCATC
Source organism: Solanum virginianum (assembly GCA_000787875.1). Classification (NCBI taxonomy): domain Eukaryota; kingdom Viridiplantae; phylum Streptophyta; class Magnoliopsida; order Solanales; family Solanaceae; genus Solanum; species Solanum virginianum. The sequence goes on from DF358756.1 coordinate 72,682, forward strand.
ATAAAAATCAGGGTAAAACAAGTTGCATTCTAACATAATGTATATCATACCATTAAATAGCAGAAACAGTTTGCTCATGAGGTTTGCATCCTCCAAATTCACACCAGAAGCATTCTTCTTGTGAAGCTCCTCTCCTCTCTTAACAATAGACTCTTGACTTTCAAATAAAACCAAAGAAGCTGATGTTATTTGACTGAAATCAGAAATGGGAGCAAAGACATTCTACTACCTAAAACAAAACCTAAACACATCAGGTTCCACAGAATCAGCTTCGAAAGAAACAAAAAAATACCAATCTGTAGACGCAGCCACATAGAGGGGATAAACAAGTTCTGTAGACAGTTCCATGGCTTGAACAATATTCAAGATTCCTAACTGCATAATGAGAGATAGACCAACAATATGTTTCTTCAGATAGTCAACAGAGATGGGCAAAAATCTATCCATGTAATGTTTACAGCATGGTACATTAAGCTACTGAATCACCTTCACATTTCTTAAATAGTCACTTGTCAATTGTCGTTTCCCAGTAACACGGTCACATTGAGTAATTGAAAGTCCGGCAGGGAAAGTGCCGCTGTATTCATAAAATTTATTTAACAACAAATTAGTCAATTAGCTTCTCAAATGTCAAAATTACCAAACTAATTATACTCTATAAACTCTAGTCCAACCTTTGAGAAGTTGGTTGATATAAAACCGTGTGAAGGCAAAATTCAAGAAATATCTTGCGGTCTGACAGATCACCAGATCTTCTATACTTCTCTGCTATTTCATCACTTATTTTAACAGAATGACATTCCCCAATCACCTGAAAATCAGATAAGATTTCATCTAGAACTTAACACAGACATGATCAACATGTTTATTGTCTTGTGAATAGAATCCAATGTGATTGATAAAGAACATTCTAACAACTTATCAAAGGATCTTCACTAAAGTAATCAGTCTGAAGTTTTTACACGTCTCAAAGAGCATTTTGAGAGGTACAATGCAGAAAAATGCTGAATCCAGTATAAGCATCATATGGACTTCATTATCTACCAATTGTAACAAAATGCATTCTTTACATGTTTAACTGGTTCAAAGCATTGAAACCATTGTACACAGAAATCATTTATCATGCAAATGTTCTCCGGGAACTTTCCTGACATTTCAACTGCATGGGCATTAGGTAAATAATGAGCAACTTAACGGCATTTACAACGAAACTTCTAATCTGAAAAAAATCTTTTGCTATTGCTTGGACCATTACCTAATACAAACTCACTGACCCATAGTTGGTCTTTTCCTCAATGCTATACATGCTTGGTAACATAATACTAGCGAGATGCCAGTCATCAAACAGATATATAACCCCTGTGGATATTCTTCCATCCAAAGTTAATTTTATAGTAACAATATTCCCAAAGAAGAAAGCAGAGGATAGAAAGCATAAACAAACATAAGCCAAGGACACACAAGAGGATGTTTGGCTGTCACAAAAGAGCAGCAAAGATGAGAGAAAATAACTTTTATGTATTCCTAAGAAAGAAATTCATCCCTTAGTTTTCGTGTTTCCAAGAGATGGCAGATTTACTTCCTCCTAGCAAAACTCACAAGAAAATGTGGGAAAATCTCCTCTACTCCATAACAAGTTGTTTCTTTTTATTGCTACTTCTTTTCCCTTTTTTTTTTTTTTGAGAAGGCAACATTTTTTATACTATTTGTTGCATAAAAACCACTTTTGTCCATAATTACAAGGGAATATATGAAAATGTACTAAGCTGCAACCTACCTACAGACTAAGTTGCTCAGACTCGGGTGCAGGTATCTGACATAGACACAGATTCAGGGGTCGGCTTCAGCAAAATCTAAATTATAAATACTAGAGTGCGGACCTAGGTATGGATTAGGGTGCTAGGATTTGGCTAGAAAAGTTCAAAATTATTTTTTTCATGACAAGCGGAACCCGCAGCCACTACCCTTTGGGTCCACACAGGATAAACCCCCGCTCCTATGCAATAGCTCGCAAACCACACAGGAGAGGTAACCAACACTAGGCAACCCAGTGCGACGAGCTCGACCCAAAAGGCAGACCTCTTGCTTTAGCTGGGCAAGGGGTTTCGAACCTGAGACCTCCAACATGGAAGTCCCAAACCCAAACCACTGCTTACATGCATTTTACAGAATTCAATCTTTCATATTCCAAGATAGGCATTAAAAAAACATAAAATACTTCCTCCGTCCACTTTACTTGTCCTTTATGAACTTGGGATAGAAATTAAGAAGTAGTAAATGATAGGGTAATTTTACCAAATTACCCTTTAAATATAATAAAAACAATGCCTTGAAAAATATAATAGGGAAATGACTATAATTAATGATAAGGGTAAATTAGGAACAAAGCGTAAAATTATCTCTTGATTTCATAAAGTGGACAAGTATTGTTGGATATCCCAAAATAGTAGAGAGGGATAAATAAAGATGGACAGAGGGAGTAATTGTCAAAAAATTAACATGTGAATAATTAATTTAGAAACTGTCCCTCTTTTTTATAGAACTTACATTGGAAGTATTTTTGGAGCACTATACTATACTCCTAAACATAAACGCTCAAGAATCATCAAAAAAGTCATCAAAGCTAGGATTAGCTTTCAAGATTCATCCTCAAGTGTTTCAAGAAACGAATTCAAGAATTCCAAGAAAGGATTTCTTGATTCTTCTTTTTCAAGAATCAGGGTTCTTCATCAAGAACTCTAAAGATTCCAAGTCAAGAATTAAAAGAATCTTCTTCAATTCTTCCAAGAACTAATCTCTAAGAGGTTCCGGCGAACCACGTTGACAGTTTCCGTCGATCTCCTTTATCGGCGGACTCGGTTCGTTTCTTTCAGAACAAATCTCCTTTATCGGCACTTGTATATACGTTATTTTGCCTTCTACTGTTTACCTTGTATATACATACTCTCAGGTGTATTGCTGCCTATAGCTTTTGATTTCTTGCACCCTAATATTTTGTGTCATATGGTACCCTTTACTTATCTTTGATTTCTTGCCCTCCAATTATTTGTGTCATATTTGATTCCTCTGCCTATAGCTGTATATTTGTTGTATATTGTTGTATACATATTACTTAGCATATTGTTTGTTGGAAAAATTACTTGGCATATTGTTGTTGTCTTGTTGCATATTGCTGTATTTTGTTGGAGTCTTGTTTATTATTGTTGCATAGTACTGTTTGTGGGTC
>DF358755.1:16593-46916 GCA_000787875.1 Solanum virginianum
TATTGTCATGTGCTTTCTTTTACTTTTACTTTTACTTTTACTTCTTACTTTTACTTTTGATCATATCTAGTCCGTTCTGCGTATGGGTTTTGAGACGAGGGTTCCCAGGAAACAACCTCTTTACTTCGGTAGTGGTAAGGTCTGCGTACATTTTACCCTCTCCAGACCCTACTTGTGGGATTTCACTGGGTATATTGTTGTTGTTGTTGGTATGCCTTGCACAACTTCATCCAGATCCTCCCAAAAGATCAATGTCTAGTTGATTAACCGTTAAAAAAGAATTAATCTACAGTAATCAATTTTATTGTTCAATTGCTTCAGCTATTGTATAACAAAGCCGGAAGACAAGTCCAAAGTGAACACTTCTGCAAAACTTCACCCATGAGCCAGCAACCCCTCACTTCATAGTAGAAGCAAATGAATCACATACTTTGGGGTAAAAAAGGTAAATTAAAATAGAAAAATAGGAAGAGAAGTTGTAGAAAAGGAAGAGGTACAAAATCAAGAAGAAGAGAAGACAATAACAACAATGAATTGATGAAGCATGGGGCGAAGAATGACAATGAATTGATGAAGTATACGCAAAAGAAGTGTTAGCAGTAAACTAGAATGCATAGGAGAAGAAAAATCTTAGTAGTCAAATACCAAGTGACCTTATTTTTTCCCTCTCTTTTTTATCAAACTGAATGAATCAAGAGAGTTGGCAAAACATTTATGTAAAACAAACAGTTGCACTCACTCACCTTGTCCAAAATTTCAAGAGTCGGCATGGATTAGTTTTATTTCTGGGTTTGGGGGGAAGAGATAGTTGGAGACTCTACCTGCCAAAAGCTGAAGAAAACAATCCCTTTGATGCAGATGAACTTCGAAAGTGGTTTGTGTGGCTGCAGCTCCTTTGAGAAAACATGGTAGAAAATAACCAAGGAGTACATGGCCACTGAGAAAGAAATATTGAGAATAATGGTAAACGTCCAGCTGAGCCAATTCGGATATAACCCAAGAATCTGTAACGTGATCATCAAGATAGAGCATGTTGGACGGATGATGACAAACTGCCATGTCCAATGCTTGAGAAGTTTCAGTGTCTGGTGATCTAAGCGAGCAGTACGAGGCTGCAATTAGCAGAAAGACATTAGATAAATCATGAAAATTCACCATACCAATACTTATTTTATCAATCATTTTGTAATAAGGCATTAACTCAATTAAACAACTGACAAAATTAGGAAGACAAACTTCAACCTAGTTTCTCGCATCAGCCAGATTATAAGAAATTAACATAAGCATTCGCAAGCCGAGCCTCAAAGTCATCCAAAGATGAAAGAAAAAAAGCACTTAAACTCACAGCTTAGACAGTCATATCACCACTTAGACTGGATCTGATAAATATAATTTCTTTAGCATATGCAGTCATAATTATTTATTGATTAAACTAGGCTAATAACTCAGATGACTTGCTTGTCTATCTTAGACGACTAGAACCCCTGTGCTTAAGAACAAAAAGAAAAATACTGGGGATGGAGTTTCCCTTGCCCCTAAAATTCTTCAAAATGGTATTATCACACAGTAAACACTAAAGGGGGGAAATTGCAATAGTGGCTAGATCCAAGGACAATGGTTACAACAACATACCTAGTGTAATCCCAAAAGTGGAGTGGAGGGTAAAATATAAGCAGACTTTACCCCTGGGTAGGGAGGCTAATTCTGATAGACCGTCGGCGCAAAAGAGAAGTTATCAAAGCAAGGTTATCAGTTATAAATACATTAAAAGCACAATCATCTGGTGCATATTAAGAGGAAAGCTAAAACATGAAGTATAAAACATAAGTACAACCAAACCTGAAATAGAGTCATTGGAAAGGAATGATGAATTTCCCTCCCTTTGATTTCATCAGGCACAATGTTTTTGCTGATGGATATATTCAAATAACTATACATCAAAGCCAAAAATTTGGCAATTGCCTGCAAATAAAACAACATCAAATGATAGAGAACAAGGTGGAAACTTTTATTTTTCTTTTAACATATTAGTAGACAGTGAATTGAATTAACAAAGGCATGTCAATTACACGATATCAACTTACCACAGCTTCGTAGCACTCTTTAACTGAGTCTAGAAACATGAAAAATGCTTTGCTTCCACGAATATCTAACAAACCGACAAATGAGTCAATGGCATAAAGTGGAGCCATAATTATAATCATGATTATTGCCTTTTGCTCCTTTGGATTTTTCCAGTAGAAGAGGTGTTGCGACAAGAGCTGTATGGTGAAATGCATTGAAAGCAAAGCAGAAAATCCTGATCCCACCATAGTGAGTTGTGCACGATCCATACTAGCAAAATCCATACTTTACCAAATCTTGCAAGAACACAGAGCTCCTCCTGCAAATCAAATTCTAAAGATCTTTACACTGGTGTCCAGCAATTTTTTATATATCCAATAAAGTGTCTGGTGCCTGAAACAAGCGCTGTTATTGCAAATGTCTCAACTAAAGCTATTCCCAATGTTGCTAGTTCAAGGGCATGCTAGGAGGAGAACCACAAACAAATTTATCAACATATAACTCTTTAGCAGAACATCAAACTTGAGAAAACTTAAACTTGATATCTATCCACCAATTTGATTTAAATATCAAGAGACATACTCAATTTTTAGTTAAAAAATACATACTTTCCACTTGGGGAATCAAAATAAAATGTTTTCTTGAAAAACAAAAAACAACCCAAGCCAATACATAGCAAATTGAATAAATACAAAAAATACCTCTATCCTTTTGACTTCTAGGGCACAAGAAATTTATCAAGAAAGTGATAGAAAAATCAAGATCCGCATAAATCAAATTAAAGAAGAAAGTGAGTGTTTGTGGAAATTTTTGCAATACTTACAGTGAATCAATCAAGATTAGTGACAACAAAGCCGTAAGACAAAGTAGTATTCTGAATCTACAGTATCATCTGCTTTCTAATTTCAAGAGACTCAGAACGATAAATTTTATAATAAATTCACAAAAACATTATTATATTCAGAATATAAATGAACTTAAACTATAATTAACGATAAAATATAACATCATGTTCACAAATATAATCGCTCAATTTCAAATCAAAATGATAAAAATAAGTCAAAGACGTAAGTCTTATGATTTTTTGCTTATACTTTTTTTGTTTATGTAAAAAAAATTTTAATTTGATTTTCACTTTCATTTGTTATTTTTGACTGATCAAAATAAAATTAAAAAAATTTTCCTGCTTAATTTATTAGCTTTGAGTTAATGACTTTAAAAAATATATTCAAGACTTAAATCATCAATAGATACCTAAACGTATCTCTATTTTTTACTTAGGCATCTCAACTAAACTTAGTTCCTATTGAACACCTAAACTATTCTAAATATGTACCTACTAAACACAAAATATTTATTTGACAAAAAATATAAAATGTGTGTAATTCAATTGTGATGATGTGACACTGACATGACAAAATGACAAATTAAAAAAGATGACATTTGGCATATAAATAAGAAAAAAATTAAAATAATAAATTATAAAAACATAAAAAAGGAAATGATCTATTTTTTTTATTTCATTACCTAATTTTTTTTTCATATATAACCACTCATCCACCTCCCCCTATCAATCGACATGGATAACATGTTAAACTTACTATATCAATAATTATTTTTTCAAATTAAAAATTGATAATTAAAAGTGACCAGAGGGAGAAAGTCAAAAGCTAGAAGATAATCCAAACAAGCTCTTTGTCTAATTCAATCTACCTTATATATACATACATACATATACATATACACACACATATATATATATATATATATATATATATATATGTATATGTATATGTAGCTTCTTGAATTTTGACATTTCTCTTTGTTGCATTTTTTGTAGGGTAGCACTTTAATTAGTACTCGAGAAATCATCCCTTGGGCGACATCTAATAAAAATTGGAACGATACAAAAGATATTAGCATGGCCCCTGCGTAAGATGGCAAGCACAAACTGAGAAATTGATTATAAAATTGGAACGTTACAGAGAAGATTAATATGACTCTTGCATAAGGATGACATGCACAAACGGAGAATTGGTCCAATGCTAGATACATCACTTGAATACAATCTTGGTAATACATAGTCATCAGCACTTCAATGACTCCAAAGTTATAGTCCAAAATAATGAGGAGAAAACTAATAAAGATTCACCTTTTTCAGTAACAACACCTATAAAGGACAAATATCATCCTTACAACAATTATTGGTCCAAAAATTTCATTGGATGTTATAAAGTCAGTGCTCTAATCTTGTTTGTGACCATCCAGCTGAACTATGGAAAGAAAGAAATTGTTACTAATAATTCTGTCTATGGTTTTAGTTTTTGAAAGAGGGGCTTCAACAACAGTAACTTATGATCACAAGGCATTGGTTATTGATGGAAAGAGGAGAATATTGCAATCAGGGTCAATACATTATCCAAGAACTACACCTGAAGTGAGTGTTTTCTTCTTATATGGCAATGTGAGGTCTTTTTTTCTTCTTGGTTTTCTGTTTGACGGTTGAATATAGATATGGCCAGAGATCATTAGAAAGGCTAAGGAAGGCGGATTGGATGTGATAGAGAGTTATGTTTTCTGGAATTATCACGAACCTGTCAAAGGAAAGGTATGAAGTCTTTTCAATTTTCTGGTGTTTATTCATAGTTCAACGGTTTACTTTCTCATCTCTTGATGCAGAAGATCTCTATCATTTAGCAAACTATATGAACTTGTTTTACTTCATTTGGGGCAATTGCTATCATTTGTTAGACATAGAGAGCAGTGTCAATTGTAGTCCTTGAAACAAGTTGAAATTTATCATAGGCCACAGCTAACAAATTCTCATTTAGTTATCTCTATAAGTAGTAGTCACTTCCTACTCTTGCAGTACTACTTTGAAGGAAGGTTTGACCTTGTACGGTTTGTGAAGACAGTACAAGAAGCAGGCCTATACGTGCATCTCCGAATTGGTCCATATGCCTGTGCTGAATGGAACTATGGGTTAGTTCATCACAGCAAACTCATTTTCTTATATTTATCTTGTACATCTTAATAGGGGCTTAACGTTTCTTTTTAATACCGCTGTTTTTTCCTTTGAGCAGGGGCTTCCCTATGTGGCTTCATTTTATCCCTGGAATACAGTTTCGAACAACAAATGAACCTTTTAAGGAAAGTGTTGACCAGTAATCATCTTTGGAGAGCAATTTTCTAACGATACCATGTCCTCTTTTTGATTTTCTGTGTTTCTTTTCTATTGTTTGGCCCTATTAAATGTTCAATAGTCGAAAAAACCTGTATTGTTTTCAATGCAGAATGAAATGAAACTCTTTCTTTCCAAGATTGTCAATCTTATGAAGGATGAGAAACTCTTCGCTACACAAGGAGGTCCAATTATTCTCGCTCAGGTTGCTTTTTTGATAATTCATCATCTAACCTCTTCTTTTTACCAATTTTGTGATGATGGATATCTTTGTGGCATTTAAGATTTCTTCCTGTATCGTACACTCTCAATAGTTGATAGTTCACCTCCCTCTTTTTCAATTCTATTTGTCACTCTTTTTGTTTTAATCAATGATCTTTCCACTTAACAGGTAGAAAATGAGTACGGAAATGTTGAGTGGGCATATGGAGTCAGCGGAAAGCTATATGTAAAATGGGCTGCTGAAACTGCTGTTAGTCTTAATACGACTGTCCCTTGGGTGATGTGCTCACAAGCAGATGCACCTGATCCAGTTGTAAGTGTTCATGGTATTCGTGATGGCATATTCCACCTGCTACCTTACTGTCCATTCCTCGACAATCTGTTCCATTTACAGTATATCAGAAACATTTTTGTTAGCTATTGGATGTTAGTGTGTCACAAAATTCAATCTCAGGCCCTTTTCAACTAAACTTCCTGCTGATGTTACAATGCCAACAGTGAAAAGGACACTTATATGAACTGATAACTGCAAACATGTTGATTATGCAGATAAACACATGTAATGGATTCTATTGTGATCGCTTCACTCCAAATTCCCCATCCAAGCCAAAGATGTGGACAGAAAACTATGTTGGATGGTAAATCTTCCTCCATTTTATTATCCTCAGGAACTGACTCCTGACATGGTTTTTCCCTTCATCACTGACAAGGTGTTGTTTTGTTTTTCAGGTTCCTTGCATTTGGCTATCCTGTTCCATATCGACCTGTTGAAGACTTAGCATTTGCTGTTGCACGCTTTTTTGAAACTGGTGGTACATTTCAAAACTATTACATGGTAAATGCATGTTAATATTCACATATGTTGTTCTTGAGCTTGTTACTTTTTGGTTTAATTCTGCTATCTTTTTTTATTTAGTATTTTGGTGGTACCAATTTTGGTCGAACAGCAGGAGGCCCTCTAGTAGCAACAAGCTACGACTATGATGCCCCCATAGATGAGTATGGTATGAATTATGATATCTTAAATACAAGAGGAAACATTTGATCTGTATAAACATCTCCTGAAACTGCTCTTTTAAGGTTCTCAATCTAATCTAATCGAACGTACTTGATACAGGTTTCATAAATCAGCCAAAGTGGGGTCACCTACGCGACTTACACAAGGCAATAAAACATTGTGAAGAGTATTTGGTCAATGCAGACCCAACTCATTTGTCTCTTGGCCTGAAACTTGAGGTAAATGAACAGGCTGTTCCGACAATTGTGACTACAGAGGAGCTTATGATTCATGGAAATGTCTCAAGAAATGTGGTCAACCTGCTCAAGTGCTGTGAGTAGATTGCTTGCATTGTCTGCAGCCTTTCTTGCTAACTATGGTACCAGTTCAGATGCAAATGTTACATTTAATGGGAAGTCATATTTTCTTCCTGCTTGGTCTGTTAGCATTCTTCCAGACTGTAAGAATGTCATATTCAACACAGCGAAGGTACTGCTGTCACATACATACATCAATTTTTCCTACTCAACCACTAGAAATGCATAGAATATACTGATCACCTTGCTTATAACATGAAACTATGAAAGAATAACTCATTCTTAAGAAGCTTTACTTAAGTCTATTTTGCCTCTATTTCACTACTGCTATCTAACAAATTTTTTTGCCTTTACTCATAATGAATAAAGGTTGTTTCACAAAAAACGACAGGAAGTACATCGTTTACTCACAACACAGTTACAATTGATAATTCGCTGGAGTCAGATCCTTGGGGCTGGTACAAAGAAAAACTTGGTATCACAAATAATCATTCCTTTGCATCACCCCGCTTGCTAGAGCAGATAAATACAACAAAGGATAAGAGTGATTTCCTTTGGTATACAACAAGGTAAATTATTTTTCCTTCGCTTGTCGTTGTTATGTTACATTTCTTTACAGAAGAAGCTGATCTGAAGATACTAAGATTTGGCCTCCATGAGAAACTAAAGGGCATATTCCACCTTGGTTCTCTGGTTTAATCATTTGTTCGATATGATAGGCTCTCTTTACTTCATTGATGTGATCTCTAAATTGCTTTTTCTTTCTCTTGCCAGTCTAAGTATGGAAAACACTAAGAAGAGAAAAGCAAAAGAATTGCAGCTAATTATTGGAAGTTTAGGACATGCAGCTCTTGTTTTTGTAAACAAGAAACTAGTAGGTAACTATCTCATCTAATGTCTACTTCTTTAACCGTGTTTAAAACATAGATAGAAATTCCAAGGCGATCTTAACAGCAATATAAAAGTGTACTTTTTAGATAGATTTAAGTTTTTTGACGAAGAAATTCATACAACTGAATACTGTAATACAGCAAGTAAAAGTAGTAGTTCAAATCTCACTACCACCCTTTATAAGAAACTTATTGCGTGATAGGCCCATGAAAAGTAAAAATTAAGTGTACCTTAAGACTACAGAGCTAAGAAGAAGACTAATATGCTTCAGTTTTACCTTCAACATTCCCTTAAGACTACAGAGAAGTGCTAAGATAGCTCATTTGGTGCCTTCTTTAGGATTTGGCTACGGCAACCACGATGATGCAAGCTTTGTGCTAAGTAAAATAATCCATCTTAAGCAAGGAAACAATATAGTGGACATATTGAGCATGATGGTTGGTTTGCAGGTAAGTCCGTCTCAGTAAATAGGCTTTTCCAATGCTTTGCATGTTGAAGCACATATTATTGAAGTTATTTTTTCAATCATTAATGTATTTTATTTCCAATTTGATTACATTGCTTCTCACTCATCTATCATGTGATTCTACAGAACTATGGACCATGGTTTGACATCTCTGGAGCAGGGGTATCTTCTGTAATATTCAGTGATTTGAAGAATTTCAAGAATTTTTCTTCTACAGAATGGATCTACCAGGTTGTTAATGTGACAAACAAATCCTTTATATGATATCCATTTCATGACTTTTGTTGTTGTAGGATCACAAGGATTAGATAAGACTTGGCTTATTTTCAGGTAGGACTTGAAGGTGAGTATCTTGGACTTGATAAAGTTAGTCTTGCAAATAGCTCGCTGTGGATTCAGGGAAATTCTGTCCCAATAAATCAGAGTTTGATATGGTACAAGGTGTGTAGAATTGCTTGGTTCACTTGTTTTATGTCAACTGCTTATCATTTAGGTACACAAAAAAGAAAGAAGTACCTTTCTAGGAATAGAGTGGTAGTTAATGACAATGCTGGTGCTAGTAATTTGTTCAATCTGTTGTATTCTTGTCTTGATTCTGGATACCTTATTTCCAGACTAGCTTTTCTCCTCCTGAAGGAAGAGGTCCTGTATCGCTAAATCTGTCCAGTATGGGTAAAGGTCAGGCATGGGTAAATGGGGAGCATGTAGGGAGATACTGGTCTTCTTATCGTTCACCCTCAACAGGCTGTTCCGACAATTGTGACTACAGAGGAGCTTATGATTCATGGAAATGTCTCAAGAAATGTGGTCAACCTGCTCAAGTGCTGTGAGTAGATTGCTTGCATTGTCGTCACCCTTCTTGGAGATTGATTTCACTGAAGATTAACGATTAAAACTTCATATAGGTACCATGTACCACGCAGTTTGTTAAAGCCAGGAAAGAACCTGCTTGTGTTGCATGAAGAACTTGGTGGTGACCCTTCAAAAATATCTTTTTCAACGCGATCTGGGCAAAAAATTTGTGCTCATGTATCTGAATCAGATCCTCCACATGTTGATACTTGGAACCCAAATAAAGAACTCATGTCTCAAGAACCTTCATTGCGACTGAATTGTGAAAAAGGATGGACTATCACTGCAGTTAATTTTGCTAGTTTTGGAACTCCTGCAGGAGATTGTGGAGCATTCATTCAAGGGAGTTGTCACTTGGATGTGTTATCAGTAATTCATCAGGTAATATTACTAGCATTTCTTCATTTGTTTATGCATATTTTGGTGATGACACCAGAAAATCCCCATATACTACTCATGAGTGGATCTGAAAATCTTGACTAACTATGCAGGGGTGTGTTGGCAAATCAGGATGTTCCATTCCCATCACCATGGCTAAACTTGGTGACCCCTGTCCTGGAGTACTAAAAAGTCTGGCTGTTGAAGCTTATTGCAGTGTTTGAGTCATCAAATTTTATGGTCCTGGTAGGAGGTGCAGTCATTATTTTAACCAGAGCCAGCTTTGGTATGCAACTTGTAATCTATAGTACTTCAGTACAGCACAAGTCAAGATGATCCAAGAGAGTATTATAAGGAAACCACTGCTTCTTTTTCAGCTCTGTGTTCATGGCTTTTGTTCTATTACTGGAATGACATGCAAATTCATCTTCCAGTCACTATTTTGTACTTAACTCGGAAATAGACAGGAAATTGGTAACAACAACAAAACGCGTAAAGGACTCAAACGAGATTCTTTGAGATCTCCAGATTAAGCACACAGCCATCCTCTCAGGAACCAGACAAAAAAAGGAAATCTATTTCACGCGAAAAAAAAAAATGGGCAAGTAGGAAATCATAAAGAAAAAGTTTTATTTTATTGTAACTTTGCAAGTATAATACATGCATAGAGGTTTTTGGGTGGGGTGGGGCTGGCTGGAAGAACAGGCTTACAGGTTATTTTAACACTAAGAACAAGAAAATCTCTCTTTTACAATATTTAAACAGTAAGCAGAATCTTTCCAATGTGCTTGCTGCTTTCCATTAACTGGTGAGCCTCAGCAGCTTCAGCTAAGGGGAAGTACTTGTACACCACCGGTTTCACCTTGCCTGCTGCAATTACTGGCCAAACATTCTTTTCCACTTCTCTCATAATTTGAGCTTTGTTTTCTGCACTTCTAGTACGCAAGCCAGCAGCTGTAGAAAAGTCACAAACAGACATAAAATCTACGGAAATGCAATCCAAAATGAGGTCCATTTCACTAATTCGGAGAGCTAAATCCATGAGACTAGATTTCAATATTCCAAAAAGAATTTTTTCTCTCTCCAATTGTCAATGCATTTTATTATGAAAAGAGAACTCCCTCAAAGATATCAATGAAGGAGTCCTCAACTAAGAGAAGGATTAGTTAGAACATTTAGAGGGAATGGAAACGTTGGGTATGACTGCGCGAGAATGATAGAGCTGGATCAATCATTTCCACATTTCAAAATTCAAACAAACCATATAACAACATACTGGGAGAAAGAGGTTGAAGTTCAACTGAGTTGATGAAGAATCATTAGATGAGGACTCCAAAGAAGAGATATAGCTCAACTTCACATGAAAGATGAACTTCCTTCTTTTTTTTCTCACAAGGCAAATATATGAAGATGAATCATAACATTTCAGTTCTCTTGCTATAAAATTGAGACCTATACCATCTAATAAAAGCCAGTAATATCAGTGGAAACTTGTGTTGCTTTTGCTTCTGTCAATATTATCTTTCCGTTTATGCCAATAACGTAGGTCAGTGCACGTCAGTTGACTTTTTGAGTCCAAAGACGGCCACCAGAATATTATAAATCATGGCTGGTGGTTGAAAGCCAGGACTGATTATGAGATGAGTGAGGCTGATTACTGTTAGGAACTAAAGCTGCGAGAGGAACAACAGTAAAAGTGAAGTGAGGGAAACTGGAGAGGAAGAAAATAAAGGAGCATGATAGGGTATACGTAGTAGTGCCTTATACAAATGGAAGGAAGATGCAAAACCAAGGTTTTTATGGGTTTATAAAAGTAAGCATCACACTCCGTCAAAATAAGGGATATCAACGAGGTAAATGAACACTGAGACTCAAGACAGTTCATTTGCAAATTGGAGAACACTAGGATCTTGATATACACACACACTGAGAGAGAGAAACTTGCTTTATATTAGCTTCATTGAAGTAGAAGCAATTTATGTACCAAAATGGTGCGCCAGAAAGAGAAGTTAGAGAAATTAAGATATCAGGGTAAATTAAATTGTTCCACTTCTTGTGCCTATTCCTAGAATTGCAGCTGCAACTGAGAACTATTGCTTCCCCCATGGAATTAACCAACTGAATCTATACTCTTAAGTCCAAGTGAACACTAGATCTCAGAAATCCATTGTCATGTGCAACTATATGAAAACGTTCTCCGTTCCACTCACTGAGCTAGTCGGGAGGGGGAATAGAAAAAAAACTGGAATTACAGTAGCGTGTCTTGAGATTTCTCTCTTCAAGTTGACTAACCGCATTCTTGATCCAGTATTTGGTCAGAAAAGTTCACTTTATCAAGCTTAATGATATATTTCAAAGAGAAGTTCCAACTCCAAATATGCCAGAGCGCATCTGCACTTACCCTGCACTGTCAGGCGTCTAGCTAACAAACATCCAAGATTTACTTGTGTCACTGTTCCTCCCATAAAACCAATAATGAAGAGCCTACCATCAACATTGAGGCTGTCAAGGTTGCGTTGGAAGTATGGACCTCCTATATTATCTAGTATGACATCAACACCTGCATCGAACATTGAAATTAGAATTTCATCAATGTAAGACATGAGAAGAAATTGAGTGGTTGCCCCCTGGCCCATGAGATATATCATAATTCATAACCATCGTAATTTTCTACAGAAAGATGTATATTCAAATTTTAGCTGATATCACAAAGACCTAGTTCCCAACTTGTTTGGAACTGCGCGTAGTTGTTTGTTTATCAAAAAGACCTAGTTGCTAATACAACAAATGATGCCTATGAGAATGATTACCGTTCCCTCCTGTTTCTTCCTTGACGCGTGTAACAAAGTCCTCAGTCTTGTAATTGATGCAAACATCAGCCCCGAGTTCTTTGCATGCAGCAAGTTTTTCCTCGCTTCCTGGTTAACAAGATTTGACATGGTTAGCTGAATGGTTTCAGTTTCACAATGAGATGAGATATCATCATTAACCTGCCGTGATGAAAACTTTGACCCCAAGGCACTTAGCCATTTGGATGGCAAAGGTACCAATTCCACTTGAGCCTCCATGTATCTGAATGTAACACATGTAGCTATTAATGTTTTCACATACTAGATCTTAGTCCACGGGGATCAGGAATATAAAGATTCAATTGCGAAGATACTGCGCAAATGGTTCTACCAATGGACTAAATAGCTGATAATCTGCATAGATAAAAGAAAAGGAACTACTGCTAAACAAATAATTATATTAAAGAAATAGCTATGGTCTATCTAATCACCAGAAACGTTTCACCCGAGGAAAGCCTGCTCGTCATGAAAATGGTTGACCAAACAGTACATGCCACTTCAGGAAAGCTAGCTGCATCTTGTAAGGAAACGCCTGAGGGAATAGGAAGAACTTGTCCAGCAGGTACAGCTACTTTCTCCGCATAACCTCCTCCACCAATGAGAGCACATACCTATTATGTGAAGCGTTTACATCGTCAAATGCAATAAACAAAACTCCCTTTCAAACAATACATAGAAATATACTCTCTCAATCCATTAAGAAAAAGAACATAAATTCATAAAAACATCACTGTAATGTCTCCTGCTAAGGCTTAACAGGAACTCAACTGTACATATTTCACTTCAGGAAGCTAATGGATTAACTGCTACCCTAATTAAAGTCCAAAATCATTCAAGTTAATGTTCAAGGATATTCTTGCATCTTGAAACAAGAAGCCTTTTGCCCCTGAAGGGCAGAGGTTGTTTTGCACATTACTCCTACTTCGATTTGCACGTTACTCCTACTCCAAAGCCCTTAATCTTACTTATCAAGATAGAGAAATTATCCTCCTTGTACTTAATTATATTACCACTTCCACCACTATTAAATTCTACCAAATTTATGTCAAACCAAGCACCACAAAATGAAATGGAAATATTTTACTCCATACACCACAATAACTACCGCAAAACCTCAAACTATGGGGATTCAAGCTATATGAATCCTTTTATTCGTTCTATTACAATATCCATTAATGGCTCTCTAAATTTTACCTATTCCTAGACTGACATAGAAAACTCTTAGCAAAACATACTCCATCCATCTAAATTCGTTTGCCTTACTTTCATTTTTAGTCCATTTCAAAAAAGAACTGTCTTTTCTCCTTTTTCAGCAACTCTTAGTGCTAACTTTTTACCTGACTTGTTTAAGACCACAAGATTAAAAAGTCATTTTGGTACATTTTACCTATCTTTAGTTTACAAAACCAGAAAACCGAATTGAAACTGGGTGACTAAGCCTTAATCCTTTTATATTCCTTTGTGTTCTGTTCCTACCCAAGTCCCCATATTTCCCAAAGATTTAGGCATTTTCATATAACGTCACAAATAATGAGGAAAAATAACAATTCTACAATAGCAAACAACAATTACGCCTCAATTTCAAGAAAACAGTTGACATCTTTTCAAAACTGGAAATTGTAATCATACAAACCTGGTCAGCAATTTTCCAGCGAGTAACGTCCTTGCCGACGGCTTCAACAGTTCCAGAACATTCAAGACCTGGGTATTCACTGTCACCTTTAGGGGGTGGGTATTTACCTTGTCGTTGATGGATGTCAGCTCTATTAAGGGCAGTAGCTGCTACTTTGATCAAGACTTCATCATCTTTGATTTGTGGATCTTCCACTTCTTGAAGCTTTAACACTTCTGGACCACCAGGGGTTGTGATTACTACAGCCTTCATCCTTAATCACAATCAATTTTACTCACTGAGATAACAAGGTTTTGAGAAGAATTGGAGAGGTTTACACGACTTCCTTGCATACATATGTAGTGAAGTAAGAGTATTTTGTTTCTATTCTTGTTCTTGAAAGATGTATGTTTTGTCTAGTTGCAACATCGACCCTCTAGTTTCTAACAATTAAATTCTACCCCTATTGTCTTTACAAGTTACAACGAAAAAGCAAAAAGATAGAATAAGGTGTAATATCATAGTACATTTTATTCTCCTCAAATTTTACTTGTGAAATGTCACTCGGTTTTTTATTATTGTCAGGAGCTACTCGTATGATAAATACCCTTATTTTTAATTTTGAGTTTGTGAATTTGGATAGTAAGAGAGTAAAAAGGTGAAAGCTCCTCGAAAGAAATAAAATATTATAAAAATAGTAGCGATGAGCATACAAAAATAAAAATTTTTTAAATTTCTTAATTTTTATATTTATCTCAAATTAGTATTTAAAATAATAATAATAATTTGGCTCAGTTTGATCCCCTTTTTTAATTTTTCCATCTAGATGCTCACTCCTAGAGTTAAATAAAATAATGGAAAATATTTTTTGATTTTTTAAATTAAAAATCATGATAATGCTAGCACATCTGTATCTGATAGTGTTTTGATGAAACTTTTAGTACTCCTATATTTCAAATTATGCAGAATTTTGAGATTCAAAATAAGTTTATTTTATAAAATTTTTATATATTTTTAAAATATTTAAATTGTCAATTATTGTAATTTATAGTACTTTTCTATGTTGTTTATAAATAAATAAATATATATATATATATATAATTTCATCTCAAAATTTTTAAAGATTTCATCGCAAAAAATAAAAAGTATCACATAAATTGAAATATAAAAATACATATTAAACAGAGACAATATTATGTAAGTACTGGTTGAAGTATATAGTATTATAATTATCAAGTCATAAAATACACAATGATAAGTATTAAAGTAATCTTATAAAAATGGCAACTAAACATTGCTATAATATGTTCAAATACGGAAAAATTATTGAAATACACATGGTATTTTATCATAATCCCTAAATTATCAATCATGGGGTGTTTGGGAAAAAGTGTCTTATAAGCTAAAAGTCAAAAGTCATAAGTTAAGAATTTTTAATTTTTACCTTTTTGTGTTATCCAAACATTTTCAAAAACTTTTTCTCTCTTATGTATCCGGATGTCTATTGATGTATCAAAAGTTCGGTGATGTATATCAAAATTCATAAATTTTGAGGTTTTTTTGTAATTTGAAAAAGAATAGAAAAATAATGTAATAAGCTCTTAATGCTACGTGTTTTATGTAAGTTATACCTAAAATATACTTATAATGATAGTCTAAATAATCTTTACATTATTGGTGTATATAATACAACTCTTGTCAATGTATGCTCCTTCCCCCTCACAATCCCCTCCACCCAAACAAGAAAAGTCCTATAAAGGATGCATACCAAACACCAAATGATATATTTTCTATGCAAGGCATTTTGGTTTGGCCATTTAACACTGTTGTGTAACCAAAGTTTGTTCATTCTCCATTTGTGTGCAAGTTGCACCTAGAGAAGAAGATAACAAGTCCCCAAAAGTCTCTAGTTAAATGTTATACATTATATAAGAAGCACTAGATGAGGGATAATTTCCTACATCACTCACTACTACTTTCATCATCCAAAAATATCAAAAAATGAATCCATTTGGCTTTCAATTTGCAGCTATCCTTCTGTTAGTGCTTAATACTATTTTGGTATTAGAAACAGAAGCAGCTTATGTTAAACCTCAGCGTGTCACGTGCTATAAACGTTATAGCAAATGTTATCTCAAGTACATAACTTGCCCTTCTGAGTGTCCTGAAATTCATCCGAAAGATCCATATGATAAAGAATGTTTTCTTGATTGTTACTCTCCCAAATGTGAAGCCGTTTGTAGAAGTAAGTATTTTAGACTCGTTTGTAGCTTAGCTATACTTTGAAAGTACTAATGTCTGTTACATTATGATAATGAATTTCGTATGTATGTTACAGAACGAAAACCAAACTGTGATGGTCCAGGTGCAGCTTGTCACGATCCTCGTTTCATAGGAGGAGATGGGATTGTTTTCTACTTCCATGGCAAAAAAGATGAGCATTTCAGCTTAATCTCAGATGTCAACATTCAAATAAATGCTCGTTTCATTGGTCTCCGTCCTGCTGGCAGAACACGAGATTTTACATGGATCCAAGCTTTAGGCCTCATGTTTGGCTCACATAACTTCACACTAGAAGCCACCAAGGCAGAAAATTGGGATCAAGAAGCTGATCACTTGAAATTCACTTATAATGGGATGAGTTTAAGTGTTCCAATAGGCCACTTAGTGGTATGGAATTCCCCTGACCAAAATCTTGAACTGGAAAGGACCTCAGCGACAAACAGTGTAAGAGTTACAATTCAAGAAATTGTAGAAATCTCAGCGAATGTTGTTCCCGTGACAGAAGAAGAGGACACTATACATAGTTATGGAGTACCTGAAAATGATTGCTTTGCTCACTTAGAAGTGCAATTCAGGTTCTTTGATTTGTCTCCAAAAGTTGAAGGCATTCTTGGCAGGACGTACAGGCCAAGTTTCAAGAATCCAGCCAAGCCAGGGGTCGATATGGCTGTTATTGGTGGTGATGACAAGTACAGGACTAGTTCACTTCTATTAGCTGACTGCAACTATTGTACTGTTTTCAGTCCTGGAAAAATGGTTACTGAGAGAAATTTGCCAATGGACTTTGGCTCTCTTGTTTGTACTGGTGGAAATGGAATTGTATGCAAGAAGTGATCTTTTAATCATAAAAGAAAGGAAGCAAATAATAAGTTCAATTCCTATAGTAGCAGCTTGTATCAGCATTGTTTGTTCTCATAAATCTCCCTTGTTTATCTCTGTTATAATATAAACTAGTGGTTTGTTTTGAATAATGACTCCATTTTGACTCTTGACAATTAAAGGAGCATTCTAAAACTTATGAGAGATTAACAGAATAATTGATCTGCAATGACTTCAAGCAAAATAGAGGGGGAAAGAAAAAGATAGACTTTCCTTCATTCATTGATGCTTTAAAATTGTGTCTACAATTGAATATAAATCATCTATGATTGAGTTGCGAAAACTTCTAGATAGGTATTCTACATCTGAACCGAATTCTTTCTGGTTAAAGAATCTTTTTCTAGTTGCTCTGGAACAATTAGGCTATTTTCTAGAAGAAATACGGGGTTCTGCTTCTGGTGGCAACATGTTTGGTCCCGCTTATGGGTCAAATCAATATGTTCTAAGAAGAAAGATTGGAATCTCATCAAGATCATCGATCTCATACCAAATCCCATCAATCGAATCACTTTTTCGAGAAATACGAGACATCTAAGTCATACAAGTAAAGAGATCTATTCATTGATAAGAAAAAGAAAAAACGTGAACAGGAATTAGATTGATGAGAAAATTGAATTTTGGATCGCGAGCTCCGAGCAGGTTCGGATCACTTACAATACACAGGCTCTACGAAGGAAGGGGTTGGGTTAGGAGAGTTTTCAATGTTTGATGAGAAATGCGAGTCTATTTTGTCCACTTTCTTCATCCCCTCAATCAAAATGATCAAAAAGGAAGGCGAGCTTGCTTCTTATTCCCGTGTTGATCTCTTCCATCTCTGCCTAGCTCGTTGTCACCTATGTTAAAGAAAGGTTTGGAACCCTGTAGAGAATGAAGAGGGGCCAAGGATCTTCCTCTCAACAGTGCTTTTCGAGTCTACAAAACCTAATTTCTTATTTTTTCAGTTGAAGATTTTTATTCAATTTCAAAAAGAGTACAGAAGATTTGAGGGACTGAAACTAAGTTGAACTTTCTCTATTACAACTGTCTGCGGTTAACTAATTTATCAACAACTTGTTTCCCCTGCGTGAACGCATGCTATTCTTATTTTCCTAAACATACATTTCGCATGTTTCAATAATATTATTTCATCTTTACCTTTCATATAAGCTAACCGTTGACACTATAAAAGAATTTTTTTTTACCTTTATAAACAGTATAGTAAAAAACAGCATAGGTAAAGAAATATTGTTGCTTTAAAGAATTATAAAATCAGGAATCATTTATCACATTGTATTATTTTTTAATCTTAGGTTAGTGTACCTAATATTATACTGGACAAACAAGTAATAATGGACTGAGTTAGACATCTCTTTCACATCTTTAAAGGTACAAACTTCCCACCCTACCCAAAATGACACGTATAGTATTACAGAATTACAATTTCTTTAAAGGTACAAACTTCCCACCCTACCCAAAATGACACGTATAGTATTACAGAATTACAATTTAGAATATAATTTCAGCATTCTTATTTTAAATTCACAAGTAACTTGAAATTGATTACCCAATCCACATCAACTTATTATTTAATAATAGAAGTTTGAAATTACCGCGTTTTAAAATTAACAACTTTTGATTCTTATTAATATTGTACAACATCTCTTACTCAACACTTCAGTACCATTTCTAGGGTTTGTTCCACCTCAAAAATCTTGTCATTCTTGAATCTTGAAGCACCAAAAGCACTCCCTAGCAACTGGTTCAACATATTTTTCCTTTATATATTTACTTATTTTTCTTCTTTTTGTACTGTATATGACCTCTAAAACTACACAGAATTATTTTATTTTCTTGATTTTTTTTTCACAGCTTGTGGAATTTGGTTTGAAGAGATGGATGGGTTTGAGCTCAAATGGTTTGTAAGACTAGCTGTTGTTCTGATGATGGTTCAAAAAATTCTTGGTTGGGGGAAAGAAGGACACTATGTTATCTGCAAAATTGCTGAGGTAAATGAAGTATTTTTCTTGAAAAAAAAAATATTTTTTCCGTTAAGCTATGTATTTTCTGAGTAAATTCTTGAGGAAATTGAATGTTTGGATAAATGGGATGTTTAATCTTGATCTTTTGTTATGGATTTATTCATAAAGGTTGAATCTTTATGTACTTGCTTGCTAGAACTTGTGTTGACTAGTTATCTGATTTCCTATTTGGCATTGGCTGAAGTATTTTGAGGGGTTTTATGGGTGTGCATCCATTGATGCAGAATTGTAGCATAAAGCTGTCCGTTAACCAACGGAAATGGAATGAGCAAGTATGTAGTAACCAAACCAAAGATTTAAGGAAACCCAAAAAAAAAAAAAAAAGCAAAATAGAGGGGGAAAGAAAAAGATAGACTTTCCTTCATTCATTGATGCTTTAAAATTGTGTCTACAATTGAATATAAAGACTGTAGTAGTAATCTGGAACAGCAGGATACTGTAGACATCACCATCTTAACAAACTATGGTAATAAAGAGATAAAATAGGAAATTGGGACTATGCTGTTGTTGATGGAAACTCAGACATACTACTTTGGAAGCTCATGGTACTATATCCATTACATAGTTTTAGATAGAATCATCTGATTTAGGCAACTTGATCTGGCAATTTTATAGTGACATCGAATCATAATGATTTAAAAAGGAATGTTTTCGTGTGCTTCAAATGACCAAGGCATAATACATAGATAGATAGGCACTCAAACCTGGCGCCAATTGGCAAGTAAACACTTTAACTTTAATAGTGCATATCCAGACACCTCAACTTGTCCCTATTGAATCGTGCAGACAATTGGTGCTAACGTGACATATAAATTTTAGAGTTGTCTCAATGCTTATTTTGTAAGTTGGAGTGTTCGATTGATACTACGGAGATGTGCCTAAATGTAAATCCTCAAAGTTGGAATGCTCAATTGTCAATTAAGGCCAAGTTTAGGTGTCTAAGTTTTCTAGTACTAGAGAAAGATTCTTGAAATTCTTTTGAGACATTCCCAAAAACTTGTTATGGTGGACATATTTATGATTTTGACAGATTTTATCTAAAGTTTGTCACTGCAGTTCAAATAAGGTGAAGTCTTTAATAGTTTTCTTTGAGTGGAAAACAAGCATATGGAAAAGGACTGACAAAATAAAGATAAAAAATTGGTCAAGCTCTTTTTTTGGAAGTTAATGTGATCTCTTGGGTCTTTCAGGAGTATCTATCAGAAGATGCTGTTGCTGCAGTCAAAGTATTACTCCCAGATCAAGCGGAAGGTGATCTTGCAGCAGTCTGCTCCTGGGCTGATGAGGTTCGGCACCACTACCACTACCGCTGGAGTTCTCCATTACATTATGTAGATACGCCTGATTTCTTGTGCAATTACAAATATTGCCGTAAGTGACACTACATATAATTGTGTCAATATAAAAATTTGCTAACTTCTTGGTTCATGTTAGCTATATTCATTTTGGTATCAAGTTTACTGCCTAGGTATCAAATGAAAAGCGAAGTATGGAAAAAGATTTCTAACTCGTGTCTACATTTCCTATTGTTACTTGCTGCACTGAAGTCAAAGTAGCTGCACTTGATCCAGCATTTCATAGTTGACAATTTTTCTGTTATAACGATAAGCCCCGACTTGGCATATTAAGATAAATCTTTTAATGCACTTGTGTCTCTTAGCCTTGACCCATTAATAACCTTGGTCTACTTTCTGATAGGAGATCTCTTAGCTTTGGCCCATTAATAACCTTGGTCTACTTTCTGATAGGAGACTGCCATGACGGGCATGGACACAAGGACAGGTGTGTTACAGGAGCAATATACAACTACTCAATGCAACTTTCACAGGGGTATTATAATTTGAATTCAGAAAAATGTAAGGAAGACTGCCCCTCTGTGTTATTGATGCATTTATTGGACTGGAACTAATTATTTCTAGTGACAGACAACTTGACTGAAGCACTTATGTTCTTGTCTCATTTTGTTGGTGACGTACATCAGGTCAGCTCATCTTTCCTAAAACCTTGGTGTATGTAACTTTAAATAACACAAACAAATGTGTCTGCAGATAAATGTTTGGAACTACTTCGATAAATTTCTTTTAGTCCTGAAATCTTGATCAAAGGATAAGTTTCTTTTCGTCTTAAATAATAACGTCCACACTGCTATGCCTCTGGCCTAGAAATAAAAAAAAGGGCCGCGTGCATGGAATCGGACCACTAAAAATGCCATCATTTCTGAGCAATATGCTTCCTTTCCTTGATCTAACGTGATTAAGTGGGTGGTTCTACCATCCTCTGAATATATGCCCTCTCTTTTTTTGGAGGCCCACTCACTTCAAATTTATTTTGTTTATGGAAATCCAGAATTAAATATTGTGGTCATGCGACAGACTTCATCAAATCCCAGGCTTGTACATCTAAATTTGAGTGGTAATCAGGAAAAGAAAATGGAAGTCCTGGAAGGTAAATTTAGTTATCTTATTTGTTTCTGTGTGCAGCCTCTTCATGTTGGTTTCACTGGAGATCTTGGTGGAAACAGTATAATAGTTCGTTGGTACAGGAGGAAGACTAATTTGCACCATGTAGGTTGTGAGTTTCTTTTGGATATCAATTTATTCTGGTCTCATTCTTTTTGGATTACTAAATAAAATGGTTGAAGTGTAACATCTTCAAGCAGACTTGTTCACTTCATGTTATCGTTAATTATATAAAATGTCCAATATTTAGTGTCCTTTTCATTTGAAATATATTTAGATATATAATACCTTCTTTCTAACTCTCAAATTATGCATTCACTTTTCTCTACTTTGAATACAAAAGGCAAGTTCAGAGCATGTTTACCTCTTCTTACCTTTTACCCATCAAAAAAATACTTGAGAAGTATATACATCTTCAACTGTATGCATAGGGAGGGGGAGTTGTATTTTGAAACATGTGATTATTTAATGTGAGCCACGCACAAATAAGATATCTGTATAGAAACGGTCACTTTAACTTCTTGACTCAACTTTTTTAGGTATGGGATACGATGATTATTGAATCTGCATTAAAGACATACTACAAATCTGACGTCATGTTAATGACAAAAGCTCTGCTGAGAAACATCACTGTAAGTTTTAGTTGATTTGTTCGTCCACAATACTAAGTATCTCTTGTTAGAGATATGAACTTTACATTTCTTAAAATGATATTGAGAATTGTTTATTGTGCATGAATATTGTGGGAGGATTTCGTCATCTCTGTGCCACAGTGATCATTGAAAAGCATCTCACTCTGTCTGTTGTTCTCTTAAAGAAATATTACTGTGCTTTTAGCATCAACTCAGTCTCAGAAATCATAGTCAAAATCTGCGTCACATGGATTCCACTTTCTGATCGGAAAATCTTTCTTCAGTAATATGTAAATTGAGATAGTTTAGAAGAGAAAATTAATTATACAACTCTTTCTTTCCAAATGATGTTTTGTTTGTCAAGAAACAAAAGGAAGGTTATGCAATGGATGCTCAACCAATATCTCTAACAGGAGTTGCTTCCATGACATTGCAAGTTTCGTGCAATTTTCTTTTTGTTTCGGATGTATAGATAGCACCAACTCTTGAATTTGTTAAGCTCAAAACCTAGCAATTTGAGTATGCCTTTTCACTAGCTTCTCAAGACCTGGAGAAAACATCGTGTTCTGGATATTTGTTAAAGGAAAAGAGAGTTTCATTGTTGATCCTGTGTTTATTCTGTTTTCTTTATTCCCGTCATCACTTGTAATTTATGTACTTGTATCTTGAAATAGGATGAATGGTCCGATGATGTTCCATCTTGGGAAAGTTGCAAGGAGCTGGTTTGTCCTGACCCGTAAGTGTATTTTTTTTTTCCATTTTATTTTTTTCCCTTAGAACCTGCAACCTCTTTCCCCCTCACTTTTTTCGTT
Source organism: Solanum virginianum (assembly GCA_000787875.1). Lineage (NCBI taxonomy): Eukaryota > Viridiplantae > Streptophyta > Magnoliopsida > Solanales > Solanaceae > Solanum > Solanum virginianum. Next base: position 39,506 of record DF358755.1, read on the forward strand.
GCCTTGCGGATTAAGTTGTTTTGATCTTTGGAGTACTAAGTACTAGAAAACTTTTTCAGTCAATATCTTTGTGAGTGTACTCTATGTGTCTTGGGTTATTTTTTGGATTAATTTGAGATACTCTAGCTTGATACTCTCTTATATCTGTAGTTTGGTGAATTGCTCTAATCTTATTATAGACATAGGTATAATTCACTAAACCACCTGAATATTGTGTTTCCTTGTATTAACAAGTACTTGTACTTTATTAATGAGTTATTGTCTTCAAGGATTATCGAATTTCAGACCAAAGGGGTGCGATCCCTATATATTCATATGTACATGGACATAAAAACAACGCACTATTTTGAGGAATTCATTTTTACAGGTATGCTTCTGAAAGTGTCCGTTTAGCCTGTAAATTTGCATACAGAAATGCAACCCCAGGAAGCACGTTAACAGGTAAAAAACTGATTTTTTTCTGTGGTCTTTTTCACTTTCTAGCCTTTATTTGAATGGCGTGCTAAGCATTCATAAATATATTACATTGATAACCCTCTAAATAATCCAATTAGATCAAGAAAATGTCAAAAATAAAATTGCTTTATGAACAAGTTTCACGTCTTAATGTGAGTGTCATCAGGGGAAGCTTTTCCTTTGTGGCTCTAACTATGAGAAAACATTCAATTATGCTGTTGGTTTGTAATGATTGAGCTCTTGATGCTGTAATATCAACCCATTCTTGGACATGCTGTTACGTCATATTGACAAGTCTTTTTCTTTTCCTGGTTGATAATAATGAGACCGACGTGTAGATGTAATTTGATTTCTGTCATGATCTTTTCATTATTGCTACATGACCTTGCTTTGCCTTTAGAAGGATCCATTTTCTTAACGTTTTTTCCCTACAAATCAATTACCTATTAAATATTAATGGAAAACTAAGCCATGTACAGCTATTTTCTTTCTGTAACAATAATTAGCTGACATTAAGAAAGCCTCCATATGCATCACAAGATTGTATTCAGTATATTGCCATATCTCTTTGACGTCCACACTAATCTTCCATTATCTTTTTTTTTCTACCCAGACGATTACTTCCTCTCTCGTCTTCCTGTTGTGGAGAAGAGGTTGGCGCAAGGTGGGGTCCGCTTGGCCGAAGTTCTCAACCGAATTTTCACCAAAAACTCATCAGTTGCTGCACAATAAAGTTAAACTGTAGAAGGAAGTCAGAGATAGGGGTCCACTCTATGTATTGAAGTTCCTTTATAACTTGAGAGTTGCCCTCACGTCAAGAACTGAAACCTACTTAAGTGCCTTATAAGTCAACTATTATATTTAATAAAATGTTGTCTTTAGATGTACAACTAGTCCATTACATGTGACAGATGCTACACATCATATTGGAATATGCTCTATGTTGCTTTTATGGATAATCAACCTCTATTTTACTTAAGATAAGAGGATTCTTCAGCTTGTACACAATAAGGACCATTTGAACATTTTGTATATATAGAACAAGCCAATTTTGGTGGGACATTTCTGGTTTTCGATACCTGTCAAGTTATAGAACTTGTTTGAGGATGTTGAGGTTAACTTCTTTAAGCATTATCTTCTCTCTTTGTCTTGCTTTTATCAACCAATCTGGTGTTGAAGCATGGAGCAAAGAGGGCCATATGATGACATGTCGAATCGCGCAGGTATATATTTTATCTGAACTTTTGATATTCACAAAGTATTTGAACAACATATTACATGTGGAAACAGGACTTGTTGAATGATGAGGCAGCTCATGCAGTCAAGATGTTGTTGCCTGAATATGTTAACGGCGACTTGTCAGCCCTCTGTGTGTGGCCGGACCAAGTCCGGCACTGGTATAAGTATAGATGGACAAGCCCTCTGCACTTCATTGATACTCCAGATAAAGCTTGCAACTTTGATTATGAAAGTAAGTCAAATACATAAAAGAAAAGGTCTTTATTCTCTTTTTTTACATATTGATCCACTTGGTCCAAAAATTCAGTGTTATATTTTATGGTGAAAAGGGGACTGTCATGATGAACATGGAGTAAAGGATATGTGTGTTGCTGGTGCAATTCAGAACTTTACCACTCAACTCTCTCATTACAGAGAGGGAACTTCCGATCGTCGACGTAAGAATCAAACTAGTAAATTTTTGCAAATTATATGGGATGATTCACTTATCATAAGATTCAATTTATCAATTATTACAGATAACATGACAGAGGCCTTGTTGTTCTTGTCACATTTCATGGGAGATATTCATCAAGTATGTACTTATTCTTTTTTTTTTTTTTTTGCATTTTTAACGTTAAATAAATAGCAACAAACGTATGATTATTTTGTAGAAAAACTTGTTACCTTTTTGTTTTTGTGATTTCAGCCAATGCATGTTGGCTTTACAAGTGATGCCGGAGGAAATACTATTGATTTGCGCTGGTTTAGGCATAAATCAAACTTGCATCATGTAAGTATATAACTACTTGAGTTCGATCCATGATTTAGAGTTAATGCATTCAGAACGTATATTTTCCTTGTAATGTTATAGGTATGGGATAGAGAGATAATTCTAACAGCTGCAAAAGATTATTACTCAAAGGATGTAAACCTCCTTGAAGAAGACATTGAAGGAAACTTCACTGACGTAAGAAAACAAATTTTCTTAGCCCCCCACCCCACCCCAAAAAGAAAAAGGAAATTCTTTTAAATTTGTTTTTAAAAGAATTTTTCTTTTTTTCATATACTTTAAATCAATCACAAACAAAAAGTTATTGTCTTTTTTTACCTTAAAAGATATTTTTTTTGAAAAATATTTTCCACTTACCACCAAACATTAGAACATGAGAAAATAAGTAAAAAAATCAACTTTTCCAACTTCATACCAAATACAGTCGTGTAACTCATGTTCCATTTGAACACATCAACTTTGTTCAATTAGGCATTTTTAGTTTAAATTTTAATTTTTTGTGTGTTTTAACTTCATTCGTCTATTAGGTAGTTAAGTAACACACAAAATATATTATTTTTTTTAATTATACGCATTCATCTCAATAAACTACGATTCCGGGTGTTTTATCAAGTAGATGCATATAATTAAAAAAGAACATATTTTATGTAGTTAATTTAACTACCTAATAGATAAATGAAAATAGGCGTAAAAAAATTCGAACTTTGAACTGAAAAGTATCTAACTAAGATATTTCATTAAGAGTTGAAGTATTCAACTGGAGCATGACTTAGTTCCACTGTCTAAATAAAATATCGCGATAATAAGTTTAAGAGATTGACTATATTCTTAGCCTAGATTATAATTATTATTAATGTGGTTAATGCACTTACATACTCAGGGAATTTGGTCCGATGATCTTGCTTCTTGGAGAGAATGTGGCAATGTCTTTTCTTGTGTCAACAAGTGAGTTCTCTCTCATTTTTTTCTTCTTTTTGATTTTCACTTCATCTTTAAATAATTTAGTTTTTATAAAAATATATGAATAAATTAATTTTTGCGATGACAATCAAGTTTAGACATTTTGTAATCCTAAAATCTATTAGGCGATTAGGCACTTGTCCCTTGAGAAAATGATAAATTATTGATGTGATTTTTCAGGTTTGCGACGGAAAGTATAAACATAGCATGCAAATGGGGATACAAAGGTGTTGAAGCTGGTGAAACTTTATCAGGTATTTAAAAATTTCACTTAACTGTCTACAATTTTATTACGTATGATTAAAATAGTTATAAATTAGGTACTTATAGAGTAAAGAAAAGAAAATTTTAATTAAGATTTAATCTATTTTAATTTTGTGCAGATGATTACTTCAATTCAAGACTTCCAATAGTGATGAAACGAATAGCACAAGGTGGAGTTAGATTAGCCATGCTTTTAAACAAGGTTTTTTGGAGTCTCTTCAGGATGAAGATTCAGTTGCTGCAACTTAATTGCAATATTCAGCAATTAACTTCTTAATTAATAAAATGGAAAATCATGTAGTATTAGTTAATGTTTCACACCAAAAAAAAAAAAACTAAATTATCTTTGGTGGTCTGATTTAACCAGGGTTACAATTAATTGTTGTATTTAATTTCCTGCAATTACATATATATATATATTTGTCTTATCTTTCGATGCGAATGGTAAATTATTAATTTATATATTTGAGTTTAATTCTAATTACTTGTAATAGTAGATACTACGATACATCACATCTTATAATAATGGCAATATTCAGAGAATACTTCTAGAATTTGTCAAAGATTTAAGCTTTAAGTTATGTATAGTAACTTAGAAAAATTATGTTTGATTAGTATTCTTGTCGAAGGATACAAGAAAATGATGAGGAAATCGTCATGGATGGAATTAAATTTGCTCATTTATAGGGCTTTTGCAATATGAGTTGAGTCCATTCTTCGATCGAATTAAAAATAATTTAAAATAAATTAAAATATTAAAAATAAGAAAAAGTTAAACTCAAAGTTCATTTAAAAATTTTAATTTAGATACAAATTATGTTTTTAGAATATGTAATAGCAACACTAATATCATGTAATGTTGTCCTGTTATTATTTGTTTTAATATTTTTAAATTATAATTTAATTTAAAAATTTATTAAAAAATATATTTATAAAAATATAAATTGACCCAGTAAAATCAATAGTTCATGTATTGATAAGCTGGACCAGTATAATATGACCCGTTAAATTTTAAAACTTATACAAACTAATCCGCATAAAATAGATCACCTCGAATTGACAACGCTAAAACAAAACGGGTAAACGGCGGCTCCTAATATATGGGGTATAATAAAGTAAATTAAAGGTGAAGAAACATATGGACCGGTTGAAGTGTGGAAGGTGGCAAATTCCTTTGACACGATGTTAAGACTAATAACGTACGCACATACTTCACATGTTTATGATAAGTATTACTTTCTCCATTTTATCCATATTATGAATTCGACTTAAAATTAAAATAAAATATATATATTAAAATTTATGTTTTTAATATTTTATTATTTGTGTGTTTATAATAAAATTGTAAAAATTATAACTACTCTCTCCGTATCCTTTATACTATATTTTTTAAAAAGTAAGGTTATAATATTAGATTACGTTTAATTTAATATTTAAAATAAAAAAATTAAACATTCAGAAATTATATAAAAAAACACTATGAGTCATAATTCTTTTTACAGGTCAAACAATATAGAATCAATAGAGTTGTTAATTACTTGACAAGAAAAGATTACTTAGTTGCTACTGCTTTATAATATTAAAAAATTAAGTTGATAGTATATATTTTTTTAATCTTTAACGGTGTAGGTAATTTAGGTTAAATCATTGTTGTTTATTCTTTAATTATTATTCTTTACTCCTACTTTTGTCTTTCTATGGTCTGTTGTAGTTATTCTAGATCATTGGAATATTCTGAATTTTCAAGGCCAAATTCTTGCAGGTATTTGAAAACGAATTTTGCTATTAGATTGTATTCTGCTACTTGTATTGTATTGTATTTATGATTTTTTAGTTACTTTTTATTATATGTGTTTTTTTATCTAATATTTTTTTTACTTTTGGAATTAATATATTTGCGTTGAGAGTCTTCCAAAAACAAATTTTCTAACTCTACGAGAGAGTGATAAAATCTACTACATATATAATTATTTTTGGTTATACTTATTAGGAATGTGTTTCAAAACCTAAAAACCTTGAGTAATAATTAATGATCATATGCGCAAATTAGCACTCCTTAATTGACCTAAGAAAAGAAGGACTCAAGACGCCATCGTTTCGATGGCCTATTCCACCGAAATGGCAGAATCGCCTCTTTCCTTTTGCCTTCATCTGCATGTGCGTGTTTATATATATATATATATATATATATATATAGATCACCCAAATGTTTTTTGAAAAAAATTATAGCATTATATTGTTGATTCCTCCACACCCTTTTTGTTTTTACATTAAAAAAATTGCATGTGGAGATATTGATGTGATTTATGATCAATATTTTCTTGCTGTTCAAGGTTGTCTATAGAATAAAGGGTGTCTTTTTTTGAAGTGTAAAAGCATACTGTTGAGTGTTGACTCCTGATATCCTGGACAACTGCTCAACAAAATCTTTCCTTTCTTGTGGGGGGTTCATCTTCTTCTTTAAACTCTTAAAGGTAATTCCTTTTTTGCTTCTGATTTCTTCAGGCTTTTTCTTCTATGTGTATATGTCTATATATGCTGGATCTTGGTTGTACTATGCACAGTTTCATCATTGTTGAAGCTTATATTGTGACCCTATTGAGTTTTCTGTATAATATTTAATTAGTTGCAAGTTTTTTTCTGCTATTTTATGTGTATGATGTTACATATTGAGCACACAGGTCTTCTTGATCTAGGGGCAGATCCAGGATACCATTGAACCGACAAACACTTTGAGTTACTAGGTTCGAAATTTAACAATTGGACATACACACATATGTAGTATTTGAGCTAAAGCTATTGCATTCAACGCGTAAATCGGCACCTCTGTTGATCTATGAAATGTAATTGGCATACTGCATTAGCTAACTAAACCTGAAATATACCTTAGCGAAGGAAAGATTGTCCAAGATCATCTAAGTAGACAATAAAGTCATTTTCTTTTAAAAAAAAATCATCAATAGTTGAATATATTGGTTAAGCTATTGTCCAGTTTTGGATGTGGAATTTTGAATGTTAAATTGTGTGTAGCAGTTCTTGGTAGACTGATGTTGACAATCTTTTTGTATTTTTGTGATGCTGTCATGCTAACTAATCATACAACTTAACCAGCTTATGGGTTGAGAGATTGATGTTGTCTACCTTACTTTGTGCATTAATGGGATCACATTTCTTCCATTGCTAGACATGTTCTGACATTTCCAATTTTAACTTTGAAGTATGTCATGTTTAGAAATTTAATCTAATGGACTTTTGCTGATAGTTTGTAACATTGTGTCAACAGATAGTTTATTCTAAGGTTTGAAGTAATGAAATGCATAATCTATAATGTCATCTGAGTTTATACATACCATCAAGTTGTGCTGCAATGATATCATCATCTCAATAGTTTTGTTTAGTCACAACGTAGAGTGTGACAAGAGTGAATTCATGTCCAAATTTATAACTAATAAATATTAGCAAAGATTGACCAAATAAACTTCAAATTGGAATTGGCATTGTAAGTCTGGTAGCACTCTTCATTTTCTTGTCCTTTTGCCCATCTCAAAACAAGAAGAAGTGACCGGATTCTTGTAAAATCTGTTACCAATTTTGGAATTTGGCACTAACTGGTCATATTTGTCTAGAGGACTGATATTGTAGTGAGTGCCAGTAAGAATCATGGTATATTGTAAATCCAGGTGTTTTATATCTGGACCCATAGATTACGTTTAATTTAAT
>DF358755.1:46997-75820 GCA_000787875.1 Solanum virginianum
ATTGAAACTGCCACCGTGAACAAATGCAATTTTTTCTTTTTCGTATTTCTGCTAAGTAATCCTAGGAACAATTCTTGTCTTGCTTTTGTCTTGTCCTTGACTGATACGCATAACTTCAACTTTCATTGTCTTTACTTCACACTTCTGTGATCTTCTTTATAATGTATTGTGGCTTCCTATCAAGAGCTCATCTACCGTCTTACTTTTTTAATGTCATTCTTAAACAATGTATACCATCTAAAGTTCAAACAGTAATTGCCTTCATAAAAAATTTCGACAGTATCTGCTTCGGTAAGGAATACCCTGAGCATGGCATTGGTCAGGGCTGCAAGGAGTAGCTTAAGGCGTTCCGGAGGTGCAATTGGCAACTATGCAAGTGAGAGAAATATATTCTGTGAAGGTATTTCGCCATTGAGACATCCTGCGCCAGTTTTTGAAAATGCTGTGACAGGTTTCAATTCGTCATATCTTCCAAGTATGCATATGATAAATCATTTAAGTTTCGGGAACAGAGGAATGAAGTTTACCCCTCAGTATCAGTTTCCACATGCACAAGCTCAAACAGTTGGGGGTTCTGATTCAAAGAATGAAAGATCCAGTTATCCAAGCGTTGAAGCAACAAAACAGGGTGAAAAGCCGAGAGTAGTTGTTCTTGGCTCTGGTTGGGCCGCTTGCAGGTTCCTCAAAGGACTAGACACTAGTATGTATGATGTTGTTTGTATAGCACCAAGAAACCATATGGTCTTTACGCCTTTGCTTGCATCTACTTGTGTTGGAACATTGGAATTCCGATCAGTCGCTGAACCAGTTACCCAGATACAGAAAGCACTGGCAAAAGAACCAAATTCACATTTCTTCCTGGCATCTTGCACTGGTCTCGACACTGATAAACATGAAGTGAGTATAACAAGTTATTTTTCTCACTTCAAAAATATCTCTCAATTTTAACATATAATTCCTCCTTTCAGTCTAATCAAATATATAATTATGATTAACTACATCCATTCAGGTATTGTTTTTTTAGAAAATTAGGATAGACTCCTAGGTAAATAGCATACCAATCAGAGAATTATTCCAGCAATACATTCTAGTAACTATGGGGAAAGGACTTTGTTTATATTTGTTTATACTGCATTCAATTTGTTGTAGTGTTCCGTCTATTATGCTTGTTTGTTTTGATTTTAGAAGATACAACATTGGGAATTGATTTCATGGGCAATTATAAACCTGTTTTCATAAATCAATCAGGTGTACTGTGAAGTGGTTGGCGATCGTGGAGTCTATGATAAGCCTCACAGATTTAAGGTTGCATATGACAAGCTTGTCATTGCTTCTGGAGCTGAACCTTTGACCTTTGGCATAAAGGGGGTGCAGGAACATGCCTTCTTTCTCCGTGAAGTGCAGAATGCACAAGAAATCAGGAAGAGGCTTCTTATGAACTTGATGATCTCAGAAACTCCAGGTTATTCGCGCATGTTCCATAGTCTTATACTCTTGCAATACCAGACTTTTTTGGTAGATCTGTTGGATAATATATGACATCAAGGTTACAATAGGAAATTGAATGTAGTATAAATTTTGTAAGTGCGTAAAATTGCAGGCATTTCAGAAGAAGAGAAAGAGCGCTTGTTGCATTGTGTTGTGATTGGAGGTGGCCCTACAGGGGTTGAATTCAGTGGGGAGCTAAGCGATTTTATCATGAGAGATGTACGCGAACGTTATGCTCATGTCAAAAACTACATTCATGTAACCCTCATTGAGGTAAATATGTTGATGTATATTGGTAAACCTAAAATTGCAAAGAACATAGCATTATGTTGACTGTTGAGTATATCTAGTAACAGTTTCCGTGGACAGGCTAACGAGATTCTGTCTTCATTTGATGTTGGATTGCGGGAATATGCGACAAAGCATTTGACCAAGGTATGAATCACTCAATTGCTTTATTGCATTAAAAAAGAAGTTTCCTCAGTGTGTGTTGAATGTTGTGAGCAAAACTTCATACATATCAGGTTGGTGTCCGCCTTGTTCAAGGTGTTGTAAAAGAAGTACATCCAGATAAAATAGTTCTCAGTGATGGAAGTGATGTTCCATATGGTCTTCTCGTTTGGTCTACTGGAGTTGGTCCTTCCAAATTTGTTAAATCACTAGATATTCCCAAATCCCCTGGTGGAAGGTACAGAATTTTAACTTCTCCAATAACTTAGCTACTTCTTGGACCTTGTTTCCCTTTCCTGTATCAGCCAACTAATCTTAAGACATGTTACAGAATTGGAATTGATGAATGGTTGCGAGTTCCTTCAGTGGAAGATGTGTTTGCAATAGGAGATTGTGCTGGTTTTCTTGAACAGACTGGAAAGCCAGTGCTTCCGGCTCTTGCTCAGGTCAGTATAATTTCCTGATACGTCCTTGATTTGTCAGGGCACGTTATTCTCATTCCTGTGCATTTGCCCCATTGTTTTTTCATGTTGTAATTCATGTTTCTCTCTTCTTGCTCCTGCTTAGTTTTATGTGAATGGCCTCAATTGCACCGTTTTTGAACTTAACTGAGTGCTAAAGTTTTTATGAATAACCTTAAAGTTGCATGCTGTAAAGGATTACAGTGATATGTTACTTGAAGGTTGACCAGGTATCCTTTTCTCTACAAGAATACAAGAAGCTGTCTTGTTATCCTGTCTTAGACATGTCTAGGAGTATAAATTTACCCCTACCGTCTTCATCAACTACTATATTTTCTTGAAAAACAACTGTGGGCTATAGGATTTTTATCAAATGCAATGTTTTCAGGTCGCCGAAAGGCAAGGGAAGTATCTTGTTAAATTGTTCACCAACATTGGGAAACAGAATGGAGGCAAAGCTCTCTCTGCCAAAGACATTACTCTAGGAGATCCATTTGTTTACAGACATCTTGGAAGTATGGCAACTGTGGGGCGTTACAAGGCTCTCGTTGATCTCCGTCAATCTAAGGTACATTATATTCTTGATCATCTATGTAACATTTAGTGAGGACGGACTCTGAACTCACTGACTCTACATCTTGGATTCGCCCTATGTACCTATTCGCACTATGTTCTAATCTTTATTTTGTTTGTTAGGGTGAGAAGGGCATCTCGATAGCTGGCTTCACGAGCTGGTTTATTTGGCGGTCTGCATATCTGACTCGAGTTATCAGCTGGAGGAACAGGTTTTATGTGGCTATGAACTGGGGAACAACGTTAATCTTTGGCAGAGACAATACTAAGATCGGATAAACTAGCACTTCTATGTAGGATTTTCATATTTTTGATCCATTTTTTGAACACTTAATAACCTACCTTATAGTGTAATGTAAAAATTTATCAATAATGTTATATTCTTGAGGGTTGAAAAAGAAGAATGGAGAAAAGTGCTTGTCAGCATGGGATATTTTATCTTTTTTTAGTGAAGTGCCAAATACGTTAGGCCCTGAATTACTGATTGAGAGTATGCGAAAAGTATCTAAATTATCACTCGTTGGTATCTTAATCTTGATTAGACCTATAATGTTCATCTACGTGGCTTTTTCTTTTTGTTGCTGACACTTTTTTCAAAAAAAATAATTTTTTAATTGATTTTTAAAGAGTGATCATATGTGTTTCAATTTATATTTTCAACTGGGATTATTATGTATACGTTATCACTTTCTGTCACAGTAAAATTATTTCATCACATGTTACTTGAGATGCATTTCTCACCTTCTGAATAATTTAGTTATGAAATTTAAAAAACTAGATAATATAAATATATTTTTTGGCACTTTAATTTTATTTAATACTAACAAATGTTACATTGTTTCAAAACATTTGAAAATATTATCCGGCGCATTATTTTAGTGAAGTGTTCATGACATTATTTTTAAAAAATGTGTAACATTGTAGTGCCTCTTTATTATTCATCCATTCCAAGGGAATTTAGACGTTAGATCAAGTTATGCGTGTATTTAAGTATATGCAAGCAAAGCATGTGGCAACATGATTAAGTCTAGCAGATGAGTTATAAAATATTAACTTTGCAACTTTTGTACGTACTTTTAATATTCTTTTGCAGAGTAACAACTATATGAACATATTTTTATAATATTATTATATTATGAATTTTTTCTTTTCTTCACAATTGGCACAAAATGAGAAATTATAATTTATCTTGATTAAATAAATATATCACATATTTAACTATGAAATAATATGATTTAATATCTTAAAAGATTATTTAACAACTTTTTGAATAAAATATCAATACTTGTAAGTTCGGATTATAAAACCAAAAAACTTTAACTTTTTACATAAATTATATTAATTATGTAAGTTGGAATGATGTAATCAAGAGATTGCACTTTATTGCACTGAACTTGACCTTTAAATAATTAGTATTAACAACCCCAGTATTTCACATACGTCTAAAAAATGAACATGTTATATGCATATATGAACTGATCAATGGAAAATTAAAGAGAGAAAAAAAAAACTCAAGCCATATGGAAGATGAATAAAAAATTTTTCCCACAAGTATACCCAGGACAGAACTACTAAAAAAATTTTACATATCAAAAAATTACCTAGAAGGACCATAATACCCTTCATAACTATCTAAATTTACAAAAATTGATACACTTCATCTCTATCGGCGAGCTCAGTGGAGATGTGTTGCTCTCCGGCAAGTCTCTGATCGGTCACTGGTGGAGAAAATAGAAGACAAAGAGTAAGCTAAACCCAACACTATAGTGACCTTCACTTGCCCTCTTTTTGGAATTGGTCTCCTATATTCCTCCCTTCTTGACATGTTTCCTCCATTCATCATTATCTGTTTCCTTCCTCCGGCCATCCTTGAAATTCTCCGACGTGTGTTTTTACCGGTAGTGCTAGGCTATAGGATTTTTATCAAATGCAATGTTTTCCTCGTGTGTTTTTACCGGTAGTGCTAGAACGCCGGTGGTTGCTTAATTGTTTGGGTTTGCTTTAATTTGTTTAGCTGTTATGTGAATGACCACCTACTTATTTATATATATACTCGACTTGTTCATATTACCCCTCGCTTTAAACAAATTTACATTATGTGCCATTCCTTAACTTTATTCTACTATGAATATTGTTGACGATATTGACCTTGTCGTCGTGTTAGTGTAACACTAATTAGTGTTCATATATTCTCTTCGTACATTTCTAATTGTTCATTTTTTCTTGGCAAACCTTACAATTTTTTTTTCAAAAAAAATTATGTGATATTATTTTATTTGATATAAAATTTTAAAAAAATATAAAAAAATTAAAATTAATTATTTATGTGATTATAAATTATTTATTAAAAAATTTAAAATTAAATTATTTTTAATTATAGGGGTATATATGTCTTTAAATCAGATTTAGTAAAGTTTGGGTCAGGTTAGATCTTGACCCGCTCTATAACTCGTTGCTCAATTCGTTTTGACCCAAGCAAATTTAAGTTGGATTGGACCTTGATCCATTTAGTGTCTTGACTTATTATAATACATTCAAATTTAACTCAATCCGTCCAATTGTCACTCCTAATTCAAATCAAGCTGTATAGTGGAGAGCACATTGGCATTTAATTAATTAGCAAAAAGATTATGTTAAGTGGAAGCAAAAGCAAAAGATGCTACGAAAGTTATCTTAAAGCAATTTTTATAATCATGTTACATAAAAATCACGTGGGGATTAATATTATTGGTCCAAAATCCCATTAGGAAAAGTAGTCATTATTGATTATTGGTACAAAGGAATTAATTTGGGTCCCTATGACTTTACTTTATTTTCAAAACAAAAAATATTATGGAATCGTGCATTGAATAAAGACTCATTTATCTTTTAGTGCACACTAATTATTCCTTTGTGTCACATGCATTGTCTCCAATTTATTTCGTAATTTTTAATGTAAAATGCCTTCGGGTCTTTATCATTCTTTTGAAACACTCCTTTTGGGGCATGATAGTCCTTTAAATGAAAGTTAGTTAGTGATGTTAACTAAAATATTATTTATTAATATTTTTTTCGATTTATTTTATGTGGCATCGTTTCATTTAGTATGATATTTAGGGGGAAAAAAAATTAAACATGTCGTCTAAAAAAATCTTTAGATATTTATATATATGACTGAGATTCATTTCATCAAGGTAAAAAAGAAGTAAAAGTTAAATTATTTTTAATTATAATAAGATAACATTCTTTTTAAAACTAACTAAAATGAAAGAGTACAAAATAAAATGAACAAAAGAAATAATGTTATTCTAGTATTATTTATCATTTGTTTCTTAAAATAAATAGTTTAAAAATTATTAAGAATACAAACTTTAAACTTTGAAAATTTCATTCATTTTAAAACATGGAAAACATGTCAAAAATTTATTTATTTTTATTAATCAAAAGAAGTATGATCTAGCATAGTAAGTGAGTGTTTCTTTATGTCTTTTATCATTATTTTTTAGGTTAAATCTACAGACGATAAATAATATTCAAGATTGTTAATAAATTAAATCGATCTAATATAATCATCGATTATATATAAACTCTAATTCGAATTCCTATTATTGACGTTCTTTCAAATGCATAGTGGTTTTTGTATGTAGAGTTCATTTATGTTAATCTACCTAAATTTGAAGCATTATCTTGACTTATTTGAAAATACGTTGTGTCAACATTTCCATGGATGGCAGACTTGACTTACTCTTGTCTGCTTCTTTTAAGAAAAAGATGTAGTATTTTATTTTACCCCTCACATCTTAATTTTACTTTTTCTTTTCTTAGATAAATATTTACTAACTAGTAATAAATATGGTGCCTTCATTGATTCAATATAAGTTTTTTTCTCTCTATTTATGTGATCTAGATAAAATTTGGAGAGTATAATAATTTTAATATAATCTTTAAATATTTTAAGTTATTAATTATATAATTTATATTATTTTTTTAAAGTAGTCTTCAAATGATTCATATTTCTGTATTTGTCTATGTTTATGTAGCCTTAATAGAATATCGAGAATTAATCAAATTTTTTATATGTCTTTTAAATATATTGTGATTTACAATACATTTTATGTAATTTTAAATAATATATGTCACTTTCTCTGTAATTAAATAGAAAGAACCACTGAAAAGGTACAGACATACTTTCAAGGTGGCATATTGACCTACTCCAAAAAAGTGTATGAACCTCAAGCAAATATGCTGAAAGGGAGTTGCCTCTTATTTATTCTTCTTATAAGTACTAATAAAGATAGTATTAGGAGAGATTGTTGCTACTATTACTTCGAAAAGAAGAAAGAATAAGAAGAACTAAGCCAATAAATTATATACATATTTTTTATAATTATTTATACATAATATATTAGTATTTTTATGAATAATTTTAAATATTTTTTTACATATTTTCACTAATTTTGTGTATTATAATTTATTTATGAAGACAAAAAAAAAATCCAAAACAAAAAGTATTTCAAATATGTAACATGTATGTTTTTCTATTCTCCGCCTTTTTTTTTAAATCATTAATAATCGAACTAAATCAAATCAAAATCAATAAATATATATATATAATATATATATATATATATATATATATATATATATATATATATATATATATATATATACTTTGATTTGGTTCTAATAGGGGCATTAGACCAAATCCAACTCATATTTGTTCGGGCTAAAATGGATTATGTAATGTGTTCTAGAATGAATCAAGATCTAATTCAATTCGGTCCAACTCAATTTTTACAATATTTTAGTACCTAATAAAGTTATATATATTTTTTTAATCATGACTATATAGAAGTTCATGACCCTAGATAGAAAGAAGTGGAGGTCGCGAATTAAAGTAGTAAGCTAATTGATTGGTAGGGTTAGGTGGTTTTCTAGTCATGTTTTGTCATATCTAGTTTATTCTGCTTATGGGTTTTTTGAGACGAGGGTTCCGGAGACAGCCTCTCTACCTCTATGATGTAGTGGTGAGGTCTGCGTACATTCTACCCTCCCCAGACCCCACTTGTGGGATTCCACTGGGTACGTTGTTGTTGTTGACTATATAGAAGTTATCAAATAAAAAAATAAAAAAAATTAATAAAATATTTTTTGAATCAATTTAGATTGTATATTAGTTCAAATTTTAATGGATTGAATTCAGATAATGAGCTAATTAATATGAAATTATTAATCTATTCAAATTTAAATAAATTAAACGAATTATATTTAATTTTACCATCCTGAAATCCTAATAATCTAGGACTCAATTAGATTTTGATTTTCATCTATAACTAAGTTGAATGACCCAATGGGCCACCAAATCTAAAGAAAAAGAGGAAGAAAAAAAACACCCTAAACGATGTAAAGAGAACCGGGTACCAGCCAAGACCGGACAAATCTACAGACGATAAATAATATTCAAGATTGTTAATAAATTAAATCGATCTAATATAATCATCGATTATAAAAAAAAACACCCTAAACGAGGTAAAGAGAACCGGGTACCAGCCAAGACCGGACCGGAAATACTTTTTGAGGCGGTTCTCATTCTACCCGGTCGGTCTAATTTCTAGCCTAATACTTGGGCAGTATGGCTGAAGAGAACTACCAGTGCGGCGGCATGGCGTCGGCTAATCGGAACAAAGCTCTAACGAGTACTCGTTTCTCCGACCTCGAACCACGGCTCTCGGCGCCAGTTTTGGAAGCCCTAACCAACTCCGGCTTCGAGTTCTGTACTCCTGTCCAGGCCGCGACCATACCCTTACTGTGCAGCTACAAGGATGTCGCCGTTGACGCCGCAACTGGCTCTGGTAAAACACTAGCCTTCGTCTTACCTGTCGTTGAGATCCTCCGTCGCTCCTCCTCCAATCCCAAACCTCACAAGGTAATAAGATTTCTTCTTCTTTATGAGCCCTGTTTAGGCTTTTTAATGCAAATTATACGAGCAATAGATTTTATATTTGTTAGGTAGGCAAAATTATGGGCTTTGCTGTAACATATTTATTACAAACAGAACTGGAGCTAAATGGATTTAGCTTATAAAGAACAATGAAATTTAGCATTCCCTTAGAGGTATACGAGCTGAACAATCAAGATTCTTGAGGACTAGAATTTAAAATGTTTACTGGCCTGTCATGAAGAATTTTGGGGTACTGACTGATATAAGCTCTAAGCAGATGCAGACGTGCTTATTTGTTCCAAGTCAAGTTTCATATTAGTTTAAGAGGACATCCAAATTTGACTATAGAACGAGTTGCTTATACAAATACATATTCTTGTGGGAATAAAAAGCTGCGCGACAATGGCGTTGTCGTCTGCTTCACATGTTTGGAGAAATGGACTCTGTGCTGATTGTTTGTGAAAAATGAGTCACTTAGTGTCATTTGTTTTCACTAAGATTGACGTCTGAATGTGAATGTACATCCTGATTAAGATGTGTCTCGGAAGACTGAATGATTAAGACTTATTTCTTTTCTACATCCGAATGTACATAATTTATTATTTATATGTATGTAATAAAAATACAATTCAAATAAAAATTAGTTATATATTAAAAAATAGTAAAGTAAAATTATTATTTGATTAAAAAAATAAAGCACTTATGCTTGTTAGTGATGGTACAGATAGTTTGTAGTGGTGCTGGTGATTGTAATCGCTATTGTTGATGGCTAGTTATGATAGTGGTGATAGTTGTGATGATGGAGGCGGCTAATGTTCTTATGACGGTCATAATGTTGAAAATTGATAGTGGTGTTGGTGATTGTAATGGTGAAATTGGTTGATATTAGTAGTTGTTGGTGACTAAAATAATTTGTGGTGATTGATAATGTGTTTGTGGTAATTGGTGGCGGTGCTAATTATGATGATGGAGATTTTTGGTAGTATAGATTGATCAAAGTGATGGTAATGGCTAATAGTAATGGTGGAGGTGGTGACTGAATAATGTATGGTGGTTGTGATGCGGAGTTTGTAGGTTGTAGGAATTGCTGTAGTGGTATGGAGGTAGCAGCTACTACAGATATGAGGTGGCGGTAGAAACTAATATAATTATAATGATGAAGGAGATCATTGTGGTAGCAGCTGACAATATTGATTAGCAATGATGGTTATTTTGATGGCAAAGGTGGCTCCTATGATAGGCGACGATAATGGTGGTGGTGGTGGTGTTAATGAAAGAGGTGGTTAGTGGTGGTGACGACTTGTGATTGTGGATAGAGTGATGATGAGTATTATCCATACAAGAACACCTCTTGATGATATTGAGACTCTGTTTTAGATCTTAATGATTGATCCCTATTTAGACCAATTAAGTGCTTCAACTCTTAATGAAAACAAATGCACTTAATGGTCTAATGTCTGAACCATTTAGATTCGACCTCCATTAAGTGCAAACAAATGAGGCTTTAGTCATTGGTGTTTTAGAAGGCATCCATTTTTGCTGGTAAATACTTGCAAGTTGGATCATTTAGTGTGTTTCTGTCTTGGAATGTTTCAGCATAAGGGATCTTCGATATACCTTCGTGAACTTGATTCAGTAGTAGTCTACAGTTGGGTGGTGCTACAAGATTGTAGTAATTGAAGTTTGCTCCTGTGATACTTCTATTGTTGTCTGGTTATCCTTTGACAATGTCATGCTTCGACTATGGAAAGACAGTATGGCCACGGTCATCTCAGGCTCCTTTTTCAATATTAAATAAGTCAGTGTAACCTGATGACAAGTTGTCTACAACACTTGAAATAGCTATAACAGATGAATAGAGCTATCCAATCTTGGTGAAGGGCCTTACGTTACAAAGAAAAGGCACAGACTAATCTGTGGCACACATGTTATACTTTCTAAAAATGGATCTCCCATGCTTATGGCATGATGTTCTATCCAAGTAAATCCATTTGACAGCCAATAAAGATCCATCTGATTTACTTCACATGATGTATTTTCCTTTAATTTTATTTTGTCCTCTTCTTGTGTTTAGCTGTCTCTTTGGGGTCATTGCAGGTAATGGGTATAATTATATCACCCACCAGGGAATTATCGTCACAAATATTTCACGTCGCTCAGCCGTTCATTTCCACATTAGAAAATGTTAGGCCCATGCTTCTTGTTGGGGGACTAGAAGTAAAGGCAGATATCAGAAAGATAGAGGAGGAAGGAGCAAATTTGTTGATCGGGACACCTGGGAGGCTATATGACATAATGGAACGCATGGATATACTGGACTTTCGGGATCTTGAGGTTTTTACTTTCATGCCTCATTCAGTGGAAAACAAAGAACTTTGTGCTCAAGTGCTATAATGATTTTGAAGCAGCTAACTATTTGTTTACTTTAAAAGAAAGTTTATCAGATTCTTTTGCTTGGGTGCTGCAGTATCTTTTAGCTGCTAACCATTTGTTTACACTTAAAGTTTGCTTGGGATATAGGATGTCAGATCTTTTACTTGAAAGATGATAATTATGTTTTTGTTGTGATACTTAAAAAGGATATGCCCTGTGTTAGAAACAATTTAGCTGCATACTTTTTTTTTTTTTTTTTTTTTTTTTTTTTTTTTTTTTTTGGAGAAGCTAACGATTATTTAGCTGCATACTTCTGTTCTAATTTATGTAAAACATTCCATTTGTGCGCTGGAGTAATGCTAAGTTCAGCCTTACCAAAAGGAGTTATGTTTTACCTCCATTGTAGATCATTAGTTCGTACTCAAGGCCGACCTTCATGATTGCCTATAATCACATTCTGACTTAAGTGGTCTCTGATTTCCTACATTTTTTTAAAAAAACATGTAGGGTCTGATCTCCTACATGTTCCTACAGCAGTCTATTTGCTGTCAATAAATAGAACAATGGGTGGTGAGTCTGCCCCCTTTCCCTTTAACCGTTCTTTTGTCCATATGTGTTCAGGATTTGGTAGTGATATGTGACATACTACATCTTAATTAGCCACTCAGCAAAAACCATATCATTTGTGCAGATACTGATATTAGATGAGGCTGATAGGCTATTAGGCATGGGATTCGAGAAGCAGATTAATTCAATCATTTCTCGTTTACCTAAGCTTCGGAGAACGGGTCTCTTCTCTGCTACTCAAACTGAGGCAGTTGAAGAACTATCAAAGGCAGGACTGAGAAATCCTGTTAGGGTTGAAGTTCGGGCAGAAGCAAAACAGTTAAGAGATTCTGCGTCTGGGAATTCAACCTCGTCAAAAACACCTTCCGGCCTTCATATTGAGGTATGCTCCCACTGTTTCACGGTGTTGTTAATTCCAATGAAGTTTATTTACGTCAAGGTGCATATTGCCATATTCTGGTGTCTCTTCAATATGGCAGTATCTTGAATGCGAAGCGGACAAGAAATCATCACAGCTTGTACACCTCATAACAAAGAACAAGTCAAAAATATGGCAGTATCTTGAATGCGAAGCGGACAAGAAATCATCACAGCTTGTACACCTCATAACAAAGAACAAGTCAAAAAAAATTATAATGTGAGCTTACTTTCCTGGAATCCTGTTTTTTTTTTTTTTTGTGTGTGTATATATATTTTTAATATACCTGCATAGATGGTGGGAGATTACATTGGTGTTTAGTACTTGATTTTTTTTTCCAAGAGATTACATTGCTGTTTAGTATTTGATATTTTTTTTAATTTTCTGCAGTTATTTCATGACTTGTGCTTGTGTTGATTATTGGGGAACTGTTCTTCCACGTCTTTCTTGTCTGAAAGGTTTTTCGTTAATCTCTCTTCATGGAAAGATGAAGCAGGTACAATTTATTGACATTTTAATAACAAACACCTATAATTTAATGAAGATGCTCTAGCAGCTCAAGAAATTTTCTTTATTTAAACTTTTGTAGAGTGCAAGGGAGAAAGCACTAGCGTCATTTACAGCTCTTTCCAGTGGTATTCTTTTATGCACAGATGTAGCAGCACGTGGACTTGATATTGCAGGTGTTGATTATATAATACAGGTACTTATTGGGCATAATAATTTTGGCTAATGACTCATTATCTTGGTTGGTTTTGGGGGGGGTGGGGTTGGAGAGAGGGGGAGGGCTTATTACTTCGTTTCTGTAGCATGTTCATCACTCCACCTTGCACTTAAAGAACTGAGAATGCGTGCAGCAGAAGTAACAATTTCTAATGGTAGTCAAGTTAGTACTGCAAATTGTTGACTGTTGCCTGAACCTATTCAATAACATGATATCATTATAAGAAAATTTTGCCTGGTTTATATGAGTCACACTAAAATATTTAAATAATAGTCCATACAGATGGCATTTTGTATAGGAATGATCTAGTTGGCATTTGTTTTCAAGAAGTGTTGAAAAAACATTTCAACGAATTTCTTCAATTTCTGAAAAAATGATTTAAACACCAGAGAAAAGCTTTTCTGATTTTGCAATAAATATAGAAATGATTCAGGAAATAATTTTCACCTGTTTTTGAAAGAAATGCTACCCGTGAATACTCAAGTCTTTTGTGCACCCAACTAGCCACACCTGAGGCACTCAATTCTTCTTGAACAGGTATACCAATGGAAGTTTGTGGTAGGAATTTGAACCACCACTCTCCTAATAAAATATAGTTCTATGGTCAGTCGTGCATGTAATTATGAGCATGATAATGAGCAGCTGGAATTTACTAAGATGTGTTATTCTTTTATTTTGTTTCTTGTGCAGTATGACCTTCCTCAGGATGATAAAATGTTTATACATAGAGTAGGCCGAACAGCTAGGTTGGGCCGACAAGGCAGTGCTGTTGTTTTTCTATTACCAAAGGTCAGGTCTTGCACTTCTACAGTGCACCAAACTCTTTGGAGGCTGTTTGGATATATTGTCTATCAGAGTTGCTCCCGATGTACTTATTAACTATGATCTATCTTGGTCTTTTTAGGAGGCAGCATACGTGGAGTTCTTGCGTATAAAAGATGTTTTCTTAGAAGAGGGGGAATGTGCTTCTGATGCTCCCGATATTATAGATGAAGTAAGAACCAAATTATGTTATATTTCTCTTTCCCCTTGCTTCATAATGGAGATGCTTTCATTGCTCTAGTTTGTTTAGTTGTTTTTGCTCAATTGAGAAAAGGGTAAGTACTATAAATGCAATACAAATTGTGCTTGAATATATGCAAAAAGATCCAGCTTTACATCAGATCAGCATAGATTCATGTGTGCCTAACATAGATTCTGCATCATTAATCTAACCCTCTTTACACCAAAAAGAAAACAAAAGTATAAAGTTCTTTTTCTTTTTAAATCTTCTGTGTACAGTCCACTATATAGTTGCTGTTATCTTCTGTATCGAACTAGCTGTATCTTCAAAGCATCTTGCATTTCTCTCTTTCCAAAGAGTCGACTACATAGTAGTTGGGATAGTCCTCCACCATTTGGGTTGTTCTTTTGACAAGTCCTTTCTATACCAGCTTCTCGTCAAATCAATTCTATCTTCAGGCATTGTCCACTGTAATCCCGACATATTCAAAAAATAAGTCCAAAGTTGTGAAACAATGGGGCAGTACCAAAATAAATGGTTGGTTTCTGATTTTGCCTTCCACAAAAATGGCACTTGTTACAGAGCTGAGAACCTCGTGCTGAAGGCTGTCTTGTGTCAAGCAGCCTTTTCCTGTAAATAGCCCCACAAAACAAGTCACTTTCCACGTTGACTTTGATCTTCATATGTTCCTCCAAGGCCGCCATGAGTTGTACTCTGAGGGTATCAGTTAAAAATTCTAACTAGATTTAACATAATAAGATCCAGAATTGTGTACTCTCCCCTCCCCCCAAACCAAAAGAAATATTGTCCTCGGTATTCAAAAAAGGTTGAAGAGGCTGCAGTTGACTAATTGTTACTGATTTTCCTTTTTTTAGATACGGGCAGCAGCAAAGAAAGATCGTGATGTAATGGAGAAAGGAATCAGAGCCTTTGTATCATACATCCGTGCATATAAAGAGCACCACTGCTCTTACATTTTAAGGTAAGTTGGGCCATGATACAATACTAAAATTATAGTTATATTTCCATGTCTTCAGCTTAGTCCTGTATTTACAGGTGGAAGGAGCTTGAGATTGGGAAGCTGGGCATGGGATATGGTCTTTTGCAGCTTCCTTCTGTGCCTGATGTGAAGCATCATTCTCTTTCTACAAAGGGATTTACTGCTGTCGAAGATATCAACCTGGACGAGATCAAGTATAGGTAAGTTTGTTCAGCATGCGAACAATCCAATTGTAACCATACAGATTAGGCTGTTTCAGTATGTTTCGTCATTATCATTATATTTTTCTTATCGCGGTTTCAGCATGTGACTTCAAGTACTGATTACTAAATGTTAGAACTATTGTGGAGATTTGGACTTTGATATTTAGCCGTTACCTTTTGCACTCAGGGACAAGTCGAGGGAGAAGCAACGAAAGAAGAATTTGCAAGCGAAAAAGGCTGCAATGGCACAACAACAAGAACAAAAGACACAGAAACTTAAAAAAGAAGCAAATTCTACACCAACTGCCATGAGAAAGAAAACTGCCAAACAGAGACGTGCTACGCAGTTAGTTGAAGATGAAGATGAGATCACAAGAGAGTACCGCCTATTGAAAAAACTGAAAAAGGGAGCTATCAATGAGAATGACTTTGCAAAATTGACAGGGACTGAAGACTTGCTAGCTGACACATGATTTTCCAAAGGCACTAATTCTGCCTCGTCAAATACAATTCATATGTGATGGTTACAGATGTTGTACAACTGAAGTTGATCAAGCAAATGATCTTGGATAAGCATGATACATGGATTGCAGATCCATGGATGAGCGACCAAATTTTGTACTACTTTTATGCTGTGTAATTCATATATCATGATACACTTAATTTTATCAATTTTTTAGCTTAATGATGGATGGTTTTTATCTATTGTTCGTATAGTATAAATTTTGAATGAGTTTAGTAGTAAAATATAATATTCATAAAATCCTCTTTCATAAAAAAGAGTTTTTTTTTTCTCATATTTGATTAATCCTGCATCTCGTGTACGGTTTCTTTCAACCCTACGGAGACTCCACATACTGTTCTTGAGAATAATATTTTGTTGGAAGGGGCATCTTCAGTTAAATTTAGGGGAAATCGTTAAAAATACTAAATGTAAATACATTCTTGATAGTTTGGAGGTATATTTAAGTTTAGTTAGAAGACGATGAATAGTTCAGGATGAAATTTAGAAGTGTTTTTAATAAATATTTTTTAAATAAAATAAAAAGTGCATAACTAAGTCAGCGAGAATAGAATATTTTAGCTTGAAAATTAAGTTCCAAAACACTATACAATGGGAACCACAATTACCAAATTCAACAGCCACAAAACACACGGCAAACTCAAAATCCTACGGAAGGACATTAATACCACCCTCCAACACTCGCTAAATTTACCAAAATTGGGTTCTATACTCTGTCTTGATCAGTACTCCATCTATACCGGCGATTGGAGAAAATTGAAGACAAAGAGTGAGCTAAACCCAACACTATGGTAGCCTTCACTTGCCCTCTTTTTGGAATTGGCCTTCCATACTCCTCCCTTCTTAACATGTTTCCTCCATTCATCATCACAATCATATCTTTTCTTGCTCCGGCCATATTTCAAATTCTCCGATGTGCTTTAATTGCTAAAACTGAACTCCAGTGATGGATCTGTCCGGCGGTTCCTCTAATGAGCTTGGTTGTTGCAGCGGTTTGTGATGTAATTAGCTGAACTCTGCTTTTGCTCTGGTTGTTGAGAGTGAAGGGGTTATATATAGTGGAGCAGTTAGTAATGGCCCCTGCTTTTCATAAAATTTACAGGTATGCCATGGGTTCACTTTCTTTGTTTCCGGTCCATCCTTTTCTTTGTCTTTTACTCCAATTTAGTTTAATTAAAAAAATACAAGAGATTTAGGATAATTATGTCTTCAAAATGATAAGGATTCGATACTAATCTAATATTTTTAATTGCAAGTAAGATGAGTGCCAGTTAAGCATATAAATTTATAATATATGTCTGGTGGAACAGAAAGATAATGATATCTAAAATCAATATTTTAGTCGTCAAGTTGCATTAAAAACATGTGGAAAATATAATTGATACCAACTCCATTTTTAATCCCTGCATTTTATTTTCCATTCACTTTCATTGTTTTAACTTTTATAGTTATTCTCTTCTCGTATTAGTTTTAGTATATTAAATTATTTATTTATTTATTTATTTATAATTTTATTTTATTTATTATTTCTAACCTACTCAGAAAAGACAATTATTTCCTCTCATATTTTATCCTACGTTAATTATTTATTTTCCAACCTATTTTGTAGAGACCTAATGCCAAAATCAATGGATAAGAATAATATAATAAAATAGTCATATTAATTATTATCTTCTTAACGAATGTGTTAAATTTAAATATGACAATTAAAAGTAAATAAAAAGAATAACATTTTAATTAAATTATTTTTGTATCAGGTCAACAAAAATCAAGTAACATAAAAGGAAGGAAGTAGAAAATTTTAAGTCTATTGTTAAAAAGGAAATTTGGGATCTGATGGCTCTCTGTCATTTTCTTATACTCCTACTTATTTCTTGTCAACTATATTATTTTGAATTATTGAAATAACATTTATTTATTTTATAAAATTTATAAATAATTTTTTATTTTTTATTTTTTTTTATTATTAAATAATATTATTCATATTTTAATATTTAGACGACTTATCTATTTATCTATCTATATAGTATATTAAAAGTATGAAGGCCCTTAGAAATGTTGATTGAATTTTTTGTCATTAAAATATTTTTTTAGACAAAATCGTCTTTTCATCTTTTTTTTAGAATTATTATTTTAATAATATTACATACAAATAAAAATTAAATAAAAAAAATTTACACAAAGAATCATTTTTCAATTAAAATAGATTGGTATAAAAGAAAAATAGTCAAAAAGAAAGAAAAAAATAAATTGGAAAACACGTCCAAAGTGGTTAAAAAGAAAAAAAAATTAAGGAAAAAACTTCGAGGAAAGTTTTTCTTTTTTTTTTTTGTAGGGACACGGTTTGGTTAATTTTATTCTTTACTTTTTTTGTTTAAGGTAACACAAGTTCACTTGAAGAGGAAACCAAAATAATAATTAAAATAAATAAATTTAAAAGGAGAAAAAGTATTAATTGTTTGAAAATAAATGAAAGTTCTCCTAATTTCACCATAAATCCTAATTATATGATGAAAGTTTTGTCCTAAATAAAATAAAATATTATTTTCAACTTTTATGACTTCTCTACTTCTATAAAAACACTTCAATTTCAACTTTTGATTCATTCACTCCCTTGTGTTAAGTGGTGTTGGATCTTATTTTACGATTTTTTCCAATGCTAGTTTAACTTACTTCATTCGAATTATATTATGACCTTCGTTTAGTTAGTTTAGTCTAATAAATTTTCGTTATTTATAAATTTCTATTATTTTGTTTCTAACATCTCTATCTATTCACAAGTTTCATTTATTCATGTAAAGTAATATCTCAAGTAAGGTAATATTTTTTCTTAATCCTTGTGCCAAGTTAATAGTGAATAACTTTTGTTGGGTGGTAATCTTAAGCATTACTCAGTTCGAATTTAGTTGTTAAATTTTAATGTAACACATTTATTAAAAAATAATTTTTATCATTATAATAGTGAATTTACCATTTTGTCCCTGTTAACTAATAATATGAATATTTATTAAAATAATAATCCAAAGTCAAATGCATTTGATATCATGTCGTGTCTTTATATCATGCGTTGTTATTATTTGTTCTATGTATGTTAATTTTTATCATATCTACATACTATTATGTACTTTTCAATACTAGTCGCTCTTTCTGTTTCATTTTCTTTTTCATTCCTTTTTGTCATATCTAGTTTATTCTACTTATGAGTTTTTGAGACGAAGATTCTCAAAAACAACCTCTTCACCTCTATGGGATAGAGATAAGGTTTGAGTACGTTCTATCCTTTCGAGACCCCACTTATAAAGTTCTACTGAGTATGTTATTGTTGTAAATATAAAAAATTGTGGTGGAATATCGAATATGAAATAGGAAACAAAAATAAAATCACTATGAATTTTTATAATAAAAATATTCCTTTACGTTCTCTACCATCATTTATCATTAAATAATTGCATCGAAGATGATATGGCCATTAATTTATGGATCTAACTTCCCTCGATTATTCAAGTTTCACTTTACTAGTTGTCTCAAATAAACCTCCTACGTTGATTTTTTAAAAAATTATTTTGAATTTAGAGTTGTTATGAGTAAATTTTAAATTTAGAGTTGTTATTTTGACCAGTTAGTGATAATTTCAACCTGCATGAATTTTGTTTGACTAGATCTTGACTTGGTAGGGTTTCACACGTACGTACATATCAATTCCCTTGGGATGCGAAAAAGATGCATTCACACCTACGCCATTTATATATATATATTTTAATTAATGTCTCTTCCCATCTGCTACCAATTTTTCATTACTTCTTCTTCTTTTTTTTTTTTTTTCTAATTGGAAAAATTGAATAGATTTCTTAAATTCTTGAAGCTACCAAACTTAAATTTTTTGGGAAAAGAAATTTATCTAAGTAAGTCTTTTGCATTAAAAAAAAATTTCTAATTAATATTGTTTTCTTCAAATAAAAAATATGAAAAAAAAGGGAAAGAACAAAAAGAAGAAAGTGAGTTTGGAAGATAAAGTAAACTTGAAAATTGAATCGAAGTTAGGGCAAAGATGCAAAATAAGACACAACGCCACTAAGCACAAATCAATGGAGAGATGGATGAATCAAAGTGAGAGTGAAATTGTAAAATAATACGTTGTGCCAAAGCAAAATTTTAATTGATGAATAAGAACTTAAAATTGAAAGTACTTTTATAGAAGTAAGAAAGTCCTTAATTTAAAAGAATATTAAATAACATAGTATCATGTATCATATTTATAAAACCTTTCATGACATAATTAGAATTCATATTAAAATTAAAAGTACTTTTATTAAAATAGAGGTGTCGTAAATAAAAAAAATTAACAAAAAAATTTCTTAACAAATTAAATTCAAAGTCTTTTAGTTTTTTAAAAAATAAGTGGTAGCCTATCAATAAAAAAGCAACCTTCTAGTTATTTTTTTTAAAAAAAAAAACTATGGTAGCTTATCACTAAAAGTCTTTTTAGTGGCCTTTTGGTATCCTATCAGTAAAAGTCTTCTACTTACTAAAAAAAAAAGGATCGAAAGTATATAAGGTAATAACCTATTAGGTTACACCTTAAACATAGAATTTTGATATATTTAAAATTAAAATATAATAATAAAAGAATAAAAAAATAAAAAGACGATTTTATCTAAAGAAGAGTCTTTTGATGAAGCGCAAAAAATTCAAACAATATTATTAAAGGCCTTCACACTTTTAATATAGTATAAATTATTCAAGTAATCAAAGAATTATTGGTTTAATTTCTCGAATGAAAGAATAAGTGTCGAAGTAGATATGTTTTAACATTGACTATTCAAGATTATTTGCATGTCAAAATGAACTAAAAACATCTATTAATTTTACTAAAAGAATGTTAAATCACCATCTAAAATTTTATAAACTATTACAGGCAAAATTTTGTTGGAGTGTCAAATACTTATTATAATTGGTTACTTCAAAACTAAATTTTATTTTTCTATTTTGGTGCATAAATTTTTAGGAGACAAAGTTGACCAGAGAATAGTCCATTTCCCAGAAGATTCCAAAAACATGTGTTTCAATGAAAAAAATAAAGCAATCAAACTTGTTTTCTTTTCGTGTCAAAACAGTAGACCAAATCAGATTTGACAACTACGCATTTCTATTTTTGTTGCCCTTTTATTACAACTTTGTGATTTTTTTAACATTAAAAATAGATAAATTTTGACTAAAATAAGTTATAATAAAGGCAGACAAGATTCAATCTTGTAGTATCATTTTAGTTTAGTAGCAACACTTTATTTTGGAAGTACAATGAATTAAGACTTTGTTGCAATCATTATTTCTCTTTTAATTTTTTTTTTTAAATGAAAAAATAGGTTTATATTGGATGAAGCTTCCATGGAAAGGACATTTTCCTTTTTATTTATTTTTCTTTTTGGATCCATAGCTTAGTGGAATTAGATTGTAATCTAAGTATTTTATTATTCTTTATCAAAATTTAGTGGATAAAAAAATATCATAAGAGTCCGCAAAAGATTGTTAGTTTTAGTTATTTTAATTACTTTATTTATTTTTCCTTGGTTCAATTTAGGTCTAACTTGATGTCAGAGTATCATATATATATTTGACACATTTCACATCCTTACAATAGGGGAAAATTTCACTAACTATTGTTCCATCCTTTCACTTTTGAGATTGTATATAGTACCATAAAAAAATTTTGTCTATTTTTGTAACCTCTCCGTCCATTTTAACTTATTTCTTATTAAATTGGTATAGGGATTAAGAAATATAATAAACGATAGAAAAATAACTATAACTAATTATAAGAGCAAATTAGAAACTAAAGGATTATTTGGTGTGAGGTATAAGTTATAATAATCTCGGGATAAAATGTAGGATTATTTTATTCCATGTTTGGTTGGAGGTATAAGGTAATCCTTGGACTATTTGTCCCTATATATGGTGGAATAACTTATACCAAACTAACTTATCCTGGGATTAATTATCTTGGGATAACATATTGTCAAGCAAACAATCCCTAAGAGTAAAATTATTTTTTGATTTTATAAATTAGACAAGTATTGTTGGACTTTCCAAAATAGTATACTGGACAGGTAAAGATGGATGGAGGAAGTACTTCTTCCTTCTCTTTTACTCCTTCTATTTCAAATTAAGTGAATCGTTGGAGAATTTTTGAGTTTTCAAAATAAGTGAATTGATCACTTTTCAAGAGATATGTTGAATTTTTTTTCTTCAATTTTGCCCTTCATTAATTGAGTTTCTAAAGTGATTCTCAAGAGTTATTTTCTTGAAACTTTCTTGCTCCATTAAATGAGTGTTTTGAGTTAGAAAAAAGTAAAAATAGAAAAATATGATTAAATTTTATATTTATTTCTTTTTCTTAGTATATGTGATATAGCCTAAAATTTTCACTTAATTTGAAATAGAAGGAGTAGTTATCATGATATGATTTAGCACAACACTTCAGAAAAAAATCATTAGGAGTCTTAAAAATCTCTACGTGCCCTTAATTCTGAAATAATTAATGACAAGAGTAAAATTATAAAAAATAATTAATTCCCTTTTGGACAGCCCATGTCTTAAATTTATGGAAGGTTATCTATTCCATCATTTATGGTAACTTGTCACTATTTGATTTGGCACATTTTTTAAAAAAATACTTACCAAATTTAGGTATTTTATCATACTATCCCTTTTAATTACTATCTCCGTCTCAAATTAATTGAATTAATTATTTCCTTCGTCTCAAATTAATTGAACTTTTGAGATTTTTTTTAATATTTAAAATAATTGAATTGTTCAAAATTAAAAAAAAAGTTTAATTTTTTTTTCATATTTGTCCTTTCATTTATTGAAGTTTTATATTTTCTAGGAAATAAATTACACTACATATTTATGATTTCACAAAGGGCAATAATGAAAAGTATGGTGTAAATTTTATCTTTGAATGTTTTTCTTAATATGTGTATATTATATCACAAATTCAATTAATATGAGAGAGATGGAGTAATATTTAGTATTAAATCTTGAAAAATGATATAGAGAACTGTATTTAATGCTAAAGATAAAACATGAAAGGAAATGATTATCTTTTGTCTCTTGATTTTATAAAATGAACAAATATTGTTGGACATTTCAAAATAGTATAAGGATGTAAAGTTGGACGAAGGGAGTATATCAAAAAAGACAAGTAAATACGAAAATTTATTTTAAAAATAAGTAACAAATAAAAATGAACGAGGAAATAATAACTAACATGAGTGTCATCATAAAGAGGGAGAATAGATCTTAAATTTTGGTGGAACTTTAAATAGAATGAAAATTAACTTATATACAATGGGATCGGAAAATACCAAAATCACCTGCCTTATATGTACAAACTACAAGACCCTATTCAAAAGACAATAATACCCTTCAGCACTCTCTAAATTTACCAAAACTGGGTTCTATACTCTGTCTTGATCAGTACTCCATCTCCCGGCCATATTTCAAATTCTCCGATGTGCTTTAATTGCTAAAACTGAACTCCGGTGATCGATCAGTCGCCGGAGGTTTTCTCTGTTGAGGTTGGTTGTTGTAGCGGTGGTGTGAGTAGTTAACTGACTTACTGAATCCCCGGCTGTAGGTAGACACTCTTTTTTGCTTGCTTTGTTGGGAGTGAAAGTGAACGGTCCCGGCTATATATAGTCGTGCAGTTAATTAAAAGCCCTTAATTTTGGTGAAATTTACATGGTATGCCATTACTTTACTTTATCACTACTTTGAAGTTAAAAATTTCTTCCCCAAGTTATATTGCTCCCTCTATTTTATATTAACATAATTTTTATAATTTTTTTTATTATTTAAAATAATTTAATTATTCAAAATTCAAGGTAGATATTTAAAATTTTTTATATATTTTTTTGTTTATTGAAATTTTATATTTCTTAGAAGATAAATTACGCTATTTACAAAGTTATATTTATGATTTTATAAAATATAATAGTAAAAAATATAATTTAAATTATCCTATTGAATATCTTTTTTAATGTACGTAAATTGCATCGGATATTGACCTTGTCGTATTCACTTGAATACTTGACTTCAATTAACTCGATGTTTTAATTTAGTACTTATGTATATTTCTTATTAAATTTGTTTGCAAGATGTCATTTTTATTTTTGGTTATGGAGTAGTATTCTTTACTTTAATATCTATATTACATATTTAATATCATAAAAAATTAACTATTTTGATAAACTCTATAAATAATTAAATTAAGATACATGAAATAAAATAAAAAAGAATATGCATAAACAAATTAACTTCGATTTATACGACACGTTACATTGAAGTTATAAATAATTAGTAATGTGTGACACGCTTTTTGTTTTCAACGAATCCTTTGTCTTTTTCTCCATTATATTAAGGAAAAAAAAAAGAGAATAAAGATGAATTATGTCTCAAAATGATATTATTTTTATAAAGTTGTGGGCACAATGCCAGTTAAGCGTATAAGATATGTCTGGCGGCGGCTAAGCAAAAGAAAAGAATCCTAATTAAAGTTAAAATGTGAAACTAATATTTTAATAATCACGTTGCATAAACAACACGTGGGAATTAATATTATTCATGCCAAATTCCATTTATCAAAATTCAAAAGTAATTATGAAGAGGAAAATTGGGACCCGATGGCTTTCTGTCATTTTCTTATCTCATCGTTCAAATTGACTCGTGCATTGAATTAAGATTCGTTTTACTTTTAATTATATTATCCCTAATAATTAATATATTCACATAAATTAATTATAACGAAAATGACATGGTTCTTAATTAGTAGAATTAGTGAAAGATTGAATTGATCATATTTAGGTGTGTCTTTTCTTTAAGTCAGCATTATCATTTTGATTATCAACTTATTCAATTTCAAATTTTGACCTCATTTGTTGTGTTTTTCTCGTAAAATATAAATAAAAACTAAAAAAAGAAAGATGTTCACATCTCCACGTCCCCAGTTTACTTTTACTTATCACTATTTCACTTATCGATGTTAAATTATATGAATTTTGACCAATATTTTCAGATGTGTTTTTTCAGATGTATGAGAAGGATTACAACTTATAACGTTTTTTGTATAGTTTTCAACTATCTAGCTACTTCAATTTATCTTTGAAATTTAGTGAAGTTGGCCTTATTCTATTCACGTTATCCTTTTACTTTATTATAATTTTTTCCTTCTAAAACCTTAATAATTTGGTTGGTATAGTGGAATTTGTACATGTCAAGAATATGCTTAAACAAATGGTGACATTATAGGATTCAATTTTTCAGACACGTCACTTGAAGTGATAAATAATAAGCTAAGCTACATACTATTAGTTCCATTAACTTTCTTTATTACTTTTCCATGGTCTTTTTTTCTCCAATTTGTTAAGGAAGAAGAATAAAGGAGATTTAGGATAAATTATTGTCTTCAAAATGATATTTTTAATCAAAAGTTGATTAAGTGGCCGGCACAGATGCCAGTTAAGCGTATATGATATGTCTGGTGGAACCAAAAGCAAAAATGTATGTGAGAACAATGGCGTATCCGAGATTTTCGCTAATAGGGTTTAAAATATAAAAATATAAACACAGTACATTATATGGAATTCAAAACTGGGTTGTATAGGTTCATTATTAAGGAAATTTACCACTAAACTATCCTCCACTTATTATTTAAGGTGTTCAAATTTAATAAATATACATAATTATAAAAAATTTACCTTGTTTAAATAGTAAAATTTTTTGTCGAGGGAACACCCTACCTGTACCCTAGGTTCGCCCCTGTGTGAAAAACAATATTTTAATAGTTATGTTGCATCCCACAACACGTGGGAATAAATTTTATTTGGTACCAAATTCCACTTAGCAAAAAATATAAAATAATAAAAAGTGTATCATGTATCATAAAAAAAGAGGAAATACTTGGGACCCGATGGCTTTCTGTCATTTTCTTATTTTTCAAGATCCAAATTATTGACTCGTGCATTGAATTAAGACTCACTTTACTTTTAACTATCTCCATTAATATCTCAATTTTTATATTTTGTTTTTCCAATAAAATGTTGGTTTAATCATTCTTTATCAATAAATTAAAATTATAACGAAAATGACATGGTTCTTAATTAGTGGATGATGCTTAGGATTAGTGAAAGATTGAATTGATCATATTTAGATGTTTCACTTGTTAATTGACTAGGAATTATACCTTTTTTTAAAAAAAAATTTGATCTCTGTGATAATACAATAATGAAAAGGCTTCGAAATGTGTATATACAGAAGTCAACCTCGACCTTTCTAAATTAGGAGGAGCAACATCATGTTTGTTCCAATTTATACGACATATTTTATATGATTAACTAATAAATATCAAAAAAAAAAATACAAAAGCTTTTTCAAGATTCAAGCATAAAGTATCGAATAAAAAGTACACTATTTATGAATTCAAATGCTCAATAATTCATTCCTCAAATGTCTAATGAAAATATTAATAAGTTTAAGTAGATACGACTTACGATTACACATAATTATCTACTTCTACAATTAGTAGTTTTTGTACTTATACTTTTGAATTTTGACAGGATATGATCATTCTTTTCTGTAACTATCCTAAATTTGGATCATTAGGGTTTGACTAGATGTTGACTTGGTAGGGTTTTCACACGTAAATATGTTCCCCTTTGGAATTTGAAAAGGATGCATCCACACTTACACAATCTACTTTTTTTTTAAGTGAAAGCTAAGAAATTGAAAGATGTTGACATCTCCACACCCTCAATTTAGTCCGATGAGCTAAATTAGGAGTCTCACGTTACATAGCTTGTTTTTTAAAGTAATACTTCTAATAAGATTTTTATCATTCCCAAATGCTCGAATTCAAAAATTCTAATCAAAAATGAAAAAATCTCAATCATTCCACCATTATTTGTCTGTTACTAATAATAAAATCATAAATACAATAACTATTCAAGTGTATTGTATAAGTTAATTATCAAACTGCAAAAATTTGGAACATTAGCTTGACTAGATCTTGACTTGGTCGGTTTCACACTTTTATTTTCATTTAAAATGGTTTGTCCTGTGTCAAAACTCAAATACTGTAGCAGACAAACTAGATTTGATATCTAGGTACTTTTTTTTTTAATTTTTATTAATATCCTTTAATAGTACAATGGGTTACTTAATCTAAGAAAGCAGACAAGATTCCATCCTGTATCAATTTAGGAAGTACAATGAATAAAGACTTTGTTGCAATTTTTTTCTTTATTTTTTAAAAGGAAAATGTAGTTTTGTATTTGATGAAGCTTCCATGAGTAAGACTTCTTTTAAAAAAAAAAAAAAAAACTTTCCTTTTAAAATTGTTTAAAATAAATATTTTAGTTAAAATAGTTGAATTAGTATCTACTATTTGAAACTTTTGTCATATTGCTATTATGGGAATTTTAATTCTGTAGACTTAATCAAAACAACTCACAGCTAAAAAGGTAATTACAGAAAATTTCGTGTCAAAAATATTTGTTAAACCTACTAATAACGCAACAACAACAAGAAGTCATTGACTTGCCCATGTTTTTCCATCTAAGGTTAACTCAATTGGGGTAATTACGATGCATGACCTTTCAATCAAAATGACTATTAAAAAAATGGTTATTTGTCGTATAAGCATGTATAGTCTTTGTATAATCATGTATAGTCAGACCATATTTAGTTTTTGAGTTTATCATAATGTATCCTTAATGTATTTATAAATAATCTACGTTATATGGTCAATCTATACTATCTATGACTTGTAGCAAGTTATACTGTATAGTCATGTATATTTTGTATGATTTTCGGATATTTTTTTATGTAAATAAAAGAAAACTATATTTGTTAAAAAAAAACTGAGTTTACTGTATATATTTGAAATTATCCCAATTCAAATCACCCGTTTAACACCCATAAGTCTAGACCTTATGCTCAAAGGTCATTTTTTTAAAGAGATTTAGTCGAACTTTGCTAAAAATTCAAGACAAACTTACGCTTTAAGATGATCCTTTTTATTGACAAGGCTCAAGAAGAAGTCTCAAATTTGGGCAGCAAAAGCCCATTTAAGTTGTTAAAAAACTGGACTAACTGATTAATAAAACTTGGGCAGCCCAGTATATGTTTGGCCTGCGCTTGTTCTATTTTGAGGGCCCTCAACACACAAAATTACGATTTATAACTACATATTATAGGAGAGAGGCGAGCGAGATGAAGAGAGAGTCGAGATAAGCGAATTGTGTATATATATATATATATTTGTCAACTAATTATATTTGTGTAACTAATATATATATCTGGCAAGCAACATTGGAAGAGGGATAAGAGAGGCGAGTGAGAGAGGGTGGAGAGTGGAGAGATAAAAAATTGTATATTTATATCTGTTGAATTGAATATGTATATCTGTCAAATAATTGTATATACGCAACTGATACACATATATATTTATATATCTGGCAAGAGATTGCAGAGAGAGAAGAGAAAGGTGAGAGATGAAGAGAGGAGAGAGAACATAATAATAAAACCATAACTATAGCTATAAATTGTAATTATTTCAAACTATAATGGTATAATGTAATGCATATCATATATTTGCTTAGTTACCAAATTTATTAGTCCAAAAATGTATTTGTGATAATACAATAATGAAAAGGCTTCGAAATGTGTATATACAGAAGTCAACCTCGACCTTTCTAAATTAGGAGGAGCAGTAAACTTGTACAAAATGGTAGGATGTATTTCTTCCGTTTATGTTTACTTTTTCACTATATTAAAAATAATTTTTTATATAATATAATGAAAAATATATTTTTTTCAAATACTTATTAATTACTTATTCCTCAAAATCTAAGACAACTATGGATATGAGTAATATGGTCAAATACTCTCTCAATATGTATTATAGGAATATTCAAACTTTAAAGTCGACAAATAAAAAAGAATCGAAGAAGCGACTTATTAGTTGTACCCTCCAATGATCAACTTTTTGAAAGTAAGGATCTTTTTTGGTCATGATTTCAAATCAATATTCTGTTTGAATAGTTAATTTGAATTAAGTTTGCGA
>DF358755.1:79441-91613 GCA_000787875.1 Solanum virginianum
TCATAAGAAATAGTCTGATCGAGGATCATATTTTGAATTGGCGTCTAGTTTTGAATTAAGGTTGGGATACAGTTTGATTGGAGTGAAGGTACTAAGATTAAGATACAATCTGATTGGAGTCAAGGT
Source organism: Solanum virginianum (assembly GCA_000787875.1). Classification (NCBI taxonomy): domain Eukaryota; kingdom Viridiplantae; phylum Streptophyta; class Magnoliopsida; order Solanales; family Solanaceae; genus Solanum; species Solanum virginianum. Next base: position 79,568 of record DF358755.1, read on the forward strand.
TAGGGTTGTTTCTGGGGTCGATATTGGGGTTCGGTCTGGTTTTAAGTCAAGATCGAAATAAAGATTTGATTCCGTATCATAGTATATATTTAAATGTTAAGATTAAGCCTATGTCCATTTGAAACAAACTATTTATATTCATACATTTTTTTTACATTTATGCCCCTCTACTATTAAAATTCACGCGCCGACATTATGTTAATGCTAGCACCCACCTTGCATGATATACTAATAGGGTATACATATACCGACGGGATATCACAGTTATTTTATTTATTAAAAAAAGAGCTCAAAATTATATGATACTAATAGGATATCAATATACCGATGGAGTATCACAAGAATATATTTTCTATAAATTTAGAGTTTAATAATTTTTTTTATTTATCTCTTTAAGAAAAACATAACCCTATATGATACCAATTGAGTGTATCAATCTATATTTTAGTGTTTTACAACTTGTAAACTTTTAATAAAGCATAATAAAACAATCATCAAGCAAAATATACCAACTCGGTGTCACAAGTTCATTGACGCGTTTTCATCGGAGTATCACAGATGATTATTTCATAGTATTCATGCTGACATCAAGACGATATCAGGGTTAAATGAAAAGGAAAAAGTTGGGTAAGAAGATAAATAGTTTGGGTCATGAGTCCATTAAGGATAAATAGTTTGGATTGGGTCTATTGAGGGTAAATAATTTACATTAAGTCTATTTTACGTACTTTTCCTATTTAAATTATGCTTTAAATAATATTCTTTTCATATTAATTAAGTAACAAAAAATATTAATATTACCTGTTCTTCTTTCCTTTTTAGTTAGTTTAAGAAAAATGTAATAAGTATTTTTTTTCTTATAACTTTTTTTTTACCCTATATGCACTCAAGGGTTAGCAATTGCGTATTTTTCTTGTCATAAAAAAAAATTAGAATGCAATCTGATCTGGATCAAGGCCTGAAATATTTTTGGGGTTGATAATGAGGTTAGGTAATATCTTAAGCCAAGATCGAAATAAAGATCCAACTCCATATCATAATATTTGTTTAAATTATACTTTAAATAATATTTTTTTCATATTAATTAAATACCAAAAAATATTAATAATACATTTCTTTCCTTTTTAGTTAGTTTAAAGAAATACTATATCTTCTCTACTTATAGCTTGTTATTTCTAGTTTTTCATTTTTCACTTGAACATATTTAAAAATTATTCTATTATACTCTTCATAGATAAAGGGTAAATATTTTTTTTGTCATTGTGTCCAAAAAAATTTTCTCTTTTTTGATCTAAAAACAAGGATATTCAAAAAAAAATCTAATTTACTATCCTTGTTTCCAAAGAAGTAAAGATTGATGTGATATATGAGGAGTCCTTAAGCTTGAGGAGTCTGGGGCTCTGTTTTTCTGTATATAAATAAATGGCTTGAGTCCATAAAAAGGTCATATCTTTTAAGCCAATCATTGAAACCAAAAACAGAAAATTCACCCATTATATCCCCTGCGCTTCGTGTAACTTTCTTCATCTATAAATAAAATCCCTATTATGTCTTCTTCTACTACTGGTTTTCCCCCACCCAATTTATTCCATTCTAAGTTGAACCATGTTTTCCCCCAAAGCCAAATGCTAGGACAAACTCTCTCCTTCTCTTCCAAGAAAAATTCATACTTGGGTTTCACTGTCCAGACCAGTAGTCAAACAAATTTCATGTCTGCAATGAGTGAAGAAAGTAAGTTGGAAGTTAAAACGACTCATATCCCAGATGGGTATTCTAAAGAACTGGAAATTGCTGTAAGAGCTGTGCATATGGCTTGCTTGCTCTGCCAGAGAGTTCAAGAAAATTTGCTATCACAAAGCTCTGATCATGTGCGTTCTAAGGACGATGATTCTCCTGTCACAATTGCAGGTAACAAAAATTCCTTCTTGTCTATCTTGTGTTTGTTACCTTTTCCTAATCTAGGACTCTGCTTGTGAAGTGGGTTTTTATAGGTGAATTCGGAAAGGGAAAAGATTGTGTCTTTTTGAGTAATCATTTTGGATACTGTTGATATTTGGAAATGAATTATGTAACTTGTTGAAGATTGATGGTTTACTCTATGAAAACTATGCAGAGTCAGGATTTTATTTAAGAGTGTTCAAAATTTAAAGAAGTAAACATACGAATGAGTTGGAGGGGGTATATATTTTTTTGTCGAAGGAGGTTCTGATGAAACTCCTGACAGTATGCTGGCACCGCCCCTGCCTACATATGTCCTAATTATTGTAAAAGAAATGAATTCTTGATATATGTCTGTTTTTGATTCCTCTCAGGTTATTAGGTAACTATTGAATTGTGTTCATTATCATTTGGAGTTCTATCCAACCCATGTTTTCTCCTGTGAAATTGGACATACTTTTTTGGTTTTCTGTACTGCTTTAGAAGTTACATGGTATTTAAAGCAGTATGTAAGCATGCTTACCCAATCTAATCTTCAAATGTATTGTTTAAAGCTTGCAATGCGTCAAGACAACATCGTGCAGTAAGTACAGTGTATCAATCTATATTTTAGTGTTTTACAACTTGTAAACTTTTAATAAAGCATAATAAAACAATCATCAAGCAAAATATACCAACTCGGTGTCACAAGTTCATTGACGCGTTTCTCTCTGTGATGAGTGGTTGCCTTGTCCAAATATGTGTGTTGAGAAAAGTAACAGGAAGGGACAAAAAGGAACAAGAAGAGATTTTCTGTTTTAAGCATAGGTAGTCTATTAAACATGAATAAGTGCATATGATTGTCTTCTCCTTTTTTTTGTTTGCTGTTTCCTTCTCGCTTTACTGATTTTAAGTAAAAAAACATAAATCATGAAGTCACCATACAACGTTGAGATAATCACAACTTTTTCTCTGAAGGTGGCATCCCTTGAGATGGGAACAGTTTGATTATCATAGCTCCGTATAAAATTCGATCCATCTCCACTCAGCAAATCCATTGATGTATCCTTTGTCTCCCAAGAAGTAGTAATCTGGTCTAAGGAAAATCTAACATAGATATTAGTAAACTCAGTATGACTGTTATTATCATCTTCTTATGAGTTAAAGTAGGAAACTTTGCTAGTGATGATAGACTGAAGATTATGCCATCAATGTTAGAAATACTGTCAATAGAAGAACATATGACAAACAAGGTTGCTCTATCTTAATAAGATAATTCTAGAATCAGAATCATAAGATGCCATAGACTGAGACTGAATTTTATGTTGAGCAGCAATTGAATTGTATATGTCTCTTTCCTGCTGCCATCTATGTTACATGGAATCACTTACAGGTACATATACTTTATGTCGCAAAGTTGAACGGGTTTGAAATGGTTATAGTGCTTCATTTAGAGTTTTCAAGTTAAATTACAATAAAAATTGCATGAAACAAGTACGAGTCCATGTAAAATTTGGTGCAATTGTAGTTCAATGCATTAAGTTGGACTTGATCTTCAAACGTGAAAGGATTAAGCTTTAATTTCTGATGCCATGCTCTGGTTTGTCTCAACTTTTTGAAACACTTGAAGAATGCATTTTCAAGATGACGGCACATTAGTCATTTTCTTCATAAAACTGCTGCATCTTCTTAAAATGCTAAGGTTAGCTAATCTTGATATTGTCAGATTGGAGTGTCCAAGCAATTGTCAGCTGGGTACTGTGCGAGGCTTATGGCAGTGAGAATGTCTCTATTGTTGCTGAAGAAGATGTGGAAGCTCTTTCAAAGGCTAGCGCAGTTGGCCTGTTAGAAGCAGTAGTAAGAACTGTGAATGAGTGTCTAGCCGATGCACCCCGTTTTGGACTGAAAGGTCCTGGTACCGATCTGGATGCTAAAGCTGTTCTTGAGGCTATAAGTCGGTGCAGCTTGGCAGGTGCCAGAGGTAGCAAGTTTTGGGTACTGGATCCTGTTGATGGCACGTTGGGTTTTGTGCGTGGAGATCAATACGCCGTTGCTTTGGCATTGATAGAAGATGGAGAACCTGTGCTTGGGGTTCTCGGGTGTCCAAATTACCCTATGAAGAAGGAATGGCTTAGTTATCAAAATGGTTATAGGAGAATCCTATCTAGGTTGACCTCCTCTACAGCTGAATCCTCAGATAGAGGTTCTGTACTATATGCAAGGAAAGGTGGCGGCAGGGCTTGGATGCAACCATTACTGCGCGGAGAAAATAAATTTGTGTGGCCGAACTCTGCAAGGGAAATCAGAGTATCCTCCATCGATAATCCAGCACTAGCTACCTTTTGTGAACCAGTTGAGAAGGCAAACTCAAGCCATTCCTTCACAGCAGGACTGGCTCATAGTGTTGGACTTCGGTAAATATCTCTCACAATTCCCTCTAATATTCCAAAACTGATCTTCCTGTCTTACAATGAACGCGTGTAACTTTCTAGATGCTATATTTACGATTGCTTACTATTAGTTGCCTTAGCATTTAGAATCTATTTCCGGTTATATTATAAAGTCGGCTAACATCATACCAATTGCAGGAACCAGCCATTACGTGTATATAGCATGGTAAAGTATGCAGCCATAGCTCGAGGAGATGCTGAGATATACATGAAATTTGCCAGGGCTGGTTACAAGGAGAAAATATGGGATCATGCAGCTGGTGTTCTTATCATTGAAGAAGCCGGTGGAGTGGTGACAGATGCAGGAGGGCGTCCACTTGACTTCTCAAAAGGTGAATACTTAGAAGGACTTGATCGCGGTATAATTGCTTGCGCTGGAGCCAAATTGCACGAAAAGATCATTGGGGCTGTAGATGCTAGCTGGAACTCCTCCAGCCTTTAACCTACTGTATGTTACTCAAAAATATTCAGCCTAAATGTGATCAAAATGGTGTGCATAGGACCATGTCTGTTGCAAATATAAATGAACAATTATGCTGATTTATTGCACTATGTTAGGAGTCAAAATTGAAGAAAAAATATGTCTACTATCAGCATGTGGGAATTTAATTCATTAAAAGAATGTATTGATTAAACTCTGAAAAAATATCAGCTTAGAAGCCATAGGGAAAATTAGAGTGGTCCTGCAAAAGTGGGTGAAATTCAAACAGGATGAGCATTGTAGGGATCCTTTTCTTTTAATGTCTCTGCCTGCTGCTTTTGTGGTCACCACTTTCTTTCTATGAGTAGCTTCTTAGGGCGTGTTCGATACGAACGAAAATATTAATATTTATTTTTTTTCATATTTGGTATTGAAAAATATTTTTCTGTAAGAACATTTTCCTTGCCTCCGAGGACTAGACTTGGCCAAATTTGAGAAACTAGTGTTATTTCCTTCTCTAATTTCTTTACACGTGATTATCTGCTAGTTAACTCATGATCTTTACTGATATTGATTAGGATTTACTACAAATATATAACCTAAGATTAAGATAAATTTCTTCATCTTCAACAAATTACGAAGTATATGTAAATAAAACAATGTTTATATCTTGCCATGCACTAGGTAAAAAGTGGCTGGAATTCATTTGCTATTAACAAGGTAAACAATTTTAACCAAAATAAAGAAAGGACAGGAAAAATTAATGGTAGCAACTACAGAAAACTTTCCGCCACATGATTTCTTTATAGAATCAATTAATTCTATACAATAATTAAAACAATTAACTATTCCCCCTATTTCGAGGGACAAGAAACAAGTGATTTCAGCAGTTTTCTATGGGTGTTAGCCTACGGATTCTGACGCTGCAGGGGGTTCTGACGCAACATTCTCAAAAATTCATTCGAGTGGGTCCGTAATAAGCCCAGCAAGAGGCCCAGGTGGCCTGACGTGGTTGGTGCAGGCATGGTAGGATTTTATGGACAAAGGAATAGAAAAACAGGCCATTTCGGCAGTTTTCTATGGATGTTAGCCTACAGATTCTAGGGTTGCAGGGGGCTCCGGCGCAACATTCTCGAAAAATCATACGCGTGGGTCCACAACTAGCCCGACAGAAGGCCCTGGTGGTCCAGCGGCTTTGGTGGAGGCCTGGTAGGATTTTATGGGTCAAGGAACAGTAAACAAACGATTTCGACAGTTTTTTTTTGGTGTTAGCCCACGTATTCTGGCGCTGCAGGGGGCTCCGACGCAACATTCCCGAAATATCATACGAGTGGGTCCGCAACGAGCCCGGCATCGTTGGTGGAGGCCTGGTAGGATTTTATGGGCCAAAGAATATGAAGAAAGCGATTTCGGCAGTTTTATGAGGGTTCTAGGCCATGGATTCTGGCGCTGCAGGGGGCTCCGGCGCAACATTCCCGAAAAGTCATACGAGTGGGTCCGCAACGAGCCCACCAAGAGGCCCAGGTGGCCCGGCGGCGTTGGTGGGGGTCTGGTAGGATTTTATGGGCCAAGGAACAGAGAATAGGTGATTGCGGCATCATTTATTTCTAAACATTATATTTTTTTTTTCATTTTTATCCTTTTCAAACTTTAAACACTCATTTAATGCATCATTTATTTCTAATACAATATTCAAAAAAGAATGAAGGGAAAATTAGAAAAAAATTTCAACACATCCTTTAAAAAATGAACAATTTAATTATTTAGAAAACTCAAAAATTTCTCATCAATTTAATTATTTTAAAATAGAGGGAGTAATTAATAAACTCAGTAATAATTTACTCTAATACAAATGAAGTGGTATTTATGTCCCAAAAATAAAGTAATTTGTTTTCGTAGCTAGTGTTTAATTATAAATTTTGGATCATATTTTAAAATTATCTTCAAATATTTATTCAAAATTTGATCTTCAAATATTTTCAAGTTTCTGTTCAAATCAGTTTTTGGGACTTTCATTCACAAAACTTCAAAAAAAATTGTAAGTAAAATACATATTTAAAAACAATTTCAAAAATTAAATTTTAAAGAAAATTTCATGTGAGCTTGCTTTTCTGGCCACAATGAATTCAAGGAGTTCCAATTTGAACCACCTTTATCTCACGCGTTTTCCAAATACTCTGATTCTCTATTTTTACTTGTCATTATTTTACTTTTCGAAATCAACTTAATTGAATTAATCAAATTTAAAATTTAGATAATTGAAAACTATACACAAAATACTATAAGTTGTAATCTTTCTCATATTAATATGGTGAAAAAATATATCATAAAACATTAGTCAAAGTTCATATAACTTGACTCGATAAGTGAAATAGTGACAAGTAAAAGTGAACGGAGGAAGTAGTATTTTCGTTTATCAATCTGAATAATAACAGATGCAGGGACAAAATATTTCTTAACATATGTTTTTAGATAAAATTTTATATAAATTTTAAAAACTACTATATATTTATATATCAATTTGGTTAATTTTTTCTTACTCGTATAAAGTAAGCCTAATCAATATTTTTTGTCGATTTATCTGACTTTTTAATTTGGTACGATTTGTCGATTTGGTTAATTTGTACAATCCAACTTGTATGATCACTCATATTAATTTGTACTCTACTAATGTAAAATTAATTATCTGCCTTTTGTAGGGAGAAATTTCTCATTACGGCAGCACCCATCTCCATCCCTATAGTCCACCCTACTTTCTTATCTCTAAATTCTCTCATATTTATGACGATTCGATCCATCTGAATTCAAATTAAGTAATTTAAACTTTTTATATGTTAAAAATAATTTATTTTTAATTAAAAAAATTGGAAAATTATATAAAATAATTTCTTTAGATGTTGTTGTGAAAATTCTATCTCTATCCCGACTCATTAATAGCGCACATTAAAACTAGACATAGATAATAAAATCTTGTGCTCTATAGTGTAATAAATTGCACCCACTCTACTCTTATTATTATACAAATAAAGTCTTGATGAAATTGTCCCAACTACCATCCACTTATAACTCTTAATTTCTTCAATGCTTTTCCACCTCCTTTTCCCATATAAATATTACTCATTCTTCTCCTCTCTCTATATGTCACCTAAAGCCAAAAAAACAAATCCAACAAAATGAAGAAAAAACCCATAACTCTCTTAGCTATCTTGCTCATCATCACAATCAATTTCACCTTTGCTACAAGACACATCCATCCACACAAACATGTAGTTGGGAAACAAAAGAAAGGTACAGGCAGTAATCATGGAAACAATGGCGGTGGGCCGTTTGGAGGGATTTTTGGGCCTGGAGGAGGGTTTAACATTCCTGGGCTTGGTGGAGGAGGAGTATATGGTGGTGGATTTGGGGGCCCAAAAGGTGGATTTGGAAAAAGTGGTGTCATAAGGTCCAATGTTGTATGCAAAGAAAAAGGCCCATGTTTGGGGAAAAAATTGATATGTCCAGCAAAATGTTATAAATCATATTCAAGTGCTGGAAAAGGATATGGTTTTGGTGGGGCAGCTGGTGGATGTACCATGGATTGCAAGAAGAAATGTGTTGCTTATTGTTGAAAAATAAATTGGCTAAGTAAGTTATTATATTTATATTTACTTAATTAATGAATATATGTTGGGAGGTATTTTGATGATGGATGTTGTTTGTTGTATTTGTTTTTCATGGGTTATGTCATGTGGAAAACAGTGTAGCTAATGTCTACAATTATAAGTAATTATGAGAAATTTATGTTTGGGATTGAGATGTTACTTTAATTTAGATGAATTAAGACTCATGAAAAATATTAATAAAATGACTTGTTATTTTCTAGAAGGTGCATCTTTTGATATGTTATTAGTAGAACAATTTAGTATTTTCTTTGGGTCTCTATCACTATACCTTATAAATGTAGTTTAATGCATTTTGAAATGTCTGTCGGAACTTATGAATCTTAATTGACAGATTTGGCTGAACTAAGGATGTCTGAATCTAAGTAGTTAGCTAAATTTAATCACATTGACTAATAACATGAAGAGGGGAGGGAATATAATTATCAGATTAAATGCTTCATATTAATATGGCACCAGTAACCTTATCTTATTTATAATCTATTCTTTATTATATAGATAGAAAAATTATGAAACAGCCAAGTCAGATTTTTCAGAAGTCAAAACCTTTACAAATGGAAATTAAAAAGATTTAACATATAAAATATTGAGTAATTTTATCAATCAAAATAAGAAAAAAATAATTAGCTACATTTACTTTTATTCGAATTTGAACTTGGCTCTCATAATTTGGATGCAATCACCTTCATATCGATCGATTCGATTCAATTTTGAAGTTTATCAGTTATCAGTTCGTATATATGCTAAACTGTTATAGAACTATTACGATATTGACTTATCAGTAATTGATTTATAGGTTATTGATCGTGATCGGTTCAATTATTGGTTTAACCATTAAGATTTGACAAAAAAAAATCTTTATTGAAAACTACATAGAAACAAGGTTACAAATCAAATGGACCATACACATGAATTGATAAATTGCATTTTGTTCAAAATCAAATACTATCGCATTGTAAAACAACAGAAATTTTGAGATAGTAAAAAATAAAAATATCAAAGACTTTATATATCAAATAGTACGAATATAATTATTTAATTTATTATCGAATTATCGGTTAACCCATTAAGAGAAAACCTAAAACCGTTAAAAATCGATAACGCCATAATAAAAACAATTTAAACTATTATTGAAACTGTTAAAACAAAATACAATTATTTAATAAAATAAGAAGAAATACTTAGGTATCGATCTGATCGCCTAAATCGATCGTTACACAAAATGAATCTTTTCATCGTTATCTAACGATGACTTTAAATGATATGATGAAATTTAAATAACAATCAAAATAAATATTGTGTTTAACTTGTAACAACCTTCAAAACAAGGTGTCAGACTCAAAGGCCGAGGTAAATCAATTCTCTCCAAGTACTTTCAAATCAATTTTTCATTATTATAAGAAGTATGTTTCTTTTATATTTTTCAAATCACATTTGGAAAAAAAACATACTATTAGATTTAAGATGAAACATTACAAGAAATGTGCGAAATTTAAACATAATATAGATTGTGTTTCCATTAATACAAAAGTATTCCATCTTTTTTCTAACAGCACTTGGTCAAAAGTAGTCAATAAACAGAACATACATCACAAGAATGATCCCTAAAAACATATGAAACAACCAAAATATATGAAAACAAGAATATCAGCCCAACTGAAATAGCCAACTCCCAAAATCTGCAAACTTACCCCCCACCCCCTGGCCCTCACAACATCCTTCTCCCAAAATCATTCTTTCATTATATTGCTGCTCTAAAGGCCCCTCTAGCAGCTTCTTGTTTCATCTGCGCGGCTTTACCACTTCCTCGGAAATACATGTATACTTGCTGCATTATCAGAGTACACGTAAACCAGGAGGTCAGATTCTGGGCTCGAGTACAAAAGGATATTTTGGAAAGCGGACAAACAGAAAATGAGTCTGACCTGGATAACCCAAATGCTCAGCAATGACTCGAGGCAAAATAGTCCAAAACCGATGAAGTAGAAAATCTAATAAGGGAAGCACAACAGATGCATGTTAATAGTAGAACTTCCATAGCTTGAGTTAAAACTTTCACTAGAAAGAAGTTTTGAGTATGTTCTGTTCTTCCATATTTCTTTCTCAATTAATGAACAGGCCAGTCCATCAAACAAAAAGGCGTACAAGGTACTATAGAGGACTGTGATGAAAATATTCAATAACTCACCCCAACAAGTACATTTTTGCCGACGAGATCTACTGCAGGCAGGATGCCTCTGTTGCAACAAATAACAAAGCATCAGATCATTCTAACAGTCGGCTACTTTATTGATGAAATCCAAACAAAATTCAAAAGCAATAAGCTTGAAGAAGGCATAATTCAGTGTTTTGGTTGAAAGGGAATTATGTAATTAGTACGCTAGATGAAGTGGATTTGTTAAAGAGTCCTTTTTCTAAAAATAAGTATCATGAGTTTTACAACTCTTCTTCAGAAGTCAAATGCAATATTGAACTCACGTAAGGGATTTTCCTCTGAAGACTACTGGAGGAGCAACAGCAGCAAAGATGCAGAATGCAATGTGAACCTGCAAACAGTGAAAAATCTATGACAGCTGCACAATTGAGTCGGATATCTAAGAAATCTTTAGCTTTGTAACATGGACTCAGGTAGCTATGTACCCGGTAGGCTACCACCTTCACCTATTTGCAAGTCTCAAGAGTATTTTGGAGGATCCTTATGAAGTACCCATTCCCATGTCATGCACATTGAGCATATGACAAAGAAACAAAGAGTCTCATAACACAGAAGAAAACAATTGCATAAGGAACTTACCAAGTAAAACAAGAAAAACCACGCAAACTTCATGGCACCATCAGTTCTGTGACCAAATACCTTGATTAGTAGGGGACCAGGAAAAAAGGGGGAAAAAAGAGACAACAGCGGGATAAACTCATAAAAGGCGCAAAATTATAAAGAATCAATTTTCTGCCACATTGACAAAATCTTTTAATATAATACTTCAGCAACAACAACCAACAAAAAGATCAGTTCTCGCTTTCAAAAACTGTTCAATGATTTCTGAATTAAATCAGCTCAGTTCTCTGAAAGACAAAAAAATTTACCTAAAAGCACGATATAGAGGACGATACCACATGAAGTAGGCTCCAGGAACACCCGATATGAAGTAAATGATAGAAAGGAACCAGATCTTTACATCTACACACAAATCAAAATAAGTACTCTGACTTCATCAGATAAGTAATGACATGTAGATACAGGGGAACATGCCGATTCAATGTACCTCCTTCTTTGATCCATGCTGTAGTAGTAGCTACAATGTTCCATAATAGGCATGCAAAAAGTCCTGCTCACAATCAGCATATATCTCATTAGCAAGAGAAAAAACAATAAACTCACATACAGTACAAAATGACTAAACGTAATTATTTAAAAAAATATATATAAGGAAAAAGTTATTCCAGACAGGCAGATATATCAAGTTATAACATGCAAAGAACTTTTATTCAACAAGAAGAACGAAAAAATACTCGCAAAATCTTGTTTGAGTTACAATTTTCACCTATGTTGCTCGGACTCTTCAAAAATGTTGACGGGTGCGTGTCGGATCCTCCAA